>JAGDQO010001789.1:0-251433 GCA_018342035.1 Solanum appendiculatum
CATGCCTAGGATAGATGATTTGTTCGACTAGCTTCAGGGTGCTGCAGTGTTCTCAAAGATTGATCTGAGGTCTGGTTACCATCAGTTGAGGATTAGGATAGTGGACATCTCTAAGACCATAGTTAGGACTCAATATGGCCACTATGAGTTCCTAGTGATGTTTTTTGGGATGACTAATGTCCTTGCCACCTTCATGGACTTGATGACTCAGGTTTTAAGGCGTATCTTGATTTGTTCGTTATTGTGTTCAAAGATGATATTCTTGTATATACGCAGAGTAGGAGTGATCATGAGCAGTATCTGAGGATTGTGCTCCAAACTTTGAGATATCAGCGGCTTTAAGCAAAGTTCTCAAAGTGCGAGTTTTGGCTTGAGTCTGTAGCATGCTTGGGGCACGTGGTGTCCAAAGATTGAATCATGTTAGATCCGACAGAGATTAAGGCTATTCGTGATTGGGCTAGGCCCACTTTAGTTACTAAGGTTTGGAGCTTCATCTGTAACACCTAGGGTTAGAGAAAGGCTAGAAAGAGGTTAAACAGGCAAGTCACAATCCCAAGAGTGGACCATGGAACCCTCCCCGGAGCCCAAGACGAGCCATGTAGGGGACCACGGTCCGTTAAGGAGCTCGTGAAGGTCTTCCAGAACCTGCCCCAGGTAGGCTTCACATTGACGGACACCCAGACGGTCCGTGGTGGCTTGGATGCCCCATCTGGTGGTTCGTACAAGTCACCCCATCAGTAAGGTCTCACCCCAAGTCACTATTTAAGGACCATGGACGTCTAAACAGTTCATGAAGCTCCACACGAATGGTGAAGTCGTTCTTGAAGGAGACTTGTCGGACTTAGAGTTTAGAGTCAACTCAATCGACCATATCTTTCTGTATAAAAAAAATTAGGTGACCAATGGCCTATCAGATTAAAGATCTTTGAATCCCCTTTCCAACGCCACCAAGTTTTCCCCATTTGAAGTTCGGAGTAAAAGGTTATGTCCATTTTAGTGAAGCACCGTTAGGCAGATAAAGCTTCACGACCCACTAGATGGGCAATCATGCTTTAGACGGCCCGTGAAGCCTCTCTTGAAGTCACTTCGGTAGCATTTAAGTTAGGGTCGCATTGGTCTTTTCCCCTATGCTTTTGGTACTTAAAGTATGTCGTTTGATGCATATACTACGTCATTTTTCTGAGTCTAAGCCTAATAATTTAGTTAGAAACTTCCTAGAACCCTCATTCTCCCATCCCCAAGATTGATGACTTGTTCGACCAGCTTTACGGAGTTAGCTACTTTTCTCATATAGACCTCAGATCCGGCTATCATCATCTCAGAGTCAGAGATAGTGACATCCCAAAAATAGCCTTTAGGACTCGGTATGGTCACTATGAATTTGTAGTTATGTCTTTTGGACTAACAAATGATCTTGCAGCTTTTACAGACTTAATGATCAGGGTGTTCAAACAGTATTTGGACTTGTTCATCATCATATTTACTGATGATATCCTCGTTTATTCTCAGAATGAGGAAGAACATGTGACTCATATGAGATTTGTTCTGTGAGCCCTCAAAGATCGCCAGCTCTTCGGCAAGTTCAGAAAATGTGAATTCTGGTTACAGTCGGTCACTTTCCTTAGGTATGTGGTATCCAAGAAGGGATTCGAGTGGATTCTCAGAAAATTAAGGTAGTAAAGCACTGGCCTAGACCCACCTCTCTGACTGATATAAGAAGTTTTTTGGGTGTGGCCGGTTACTATCGGAGGTTTTTTGAATGCTTTTCATCCATAGCTTCCCCATTGACCAAGTTGACTCAGAAAAAGGTCAAGTTTCAGTGCTTTGATGAGCGTGAAAAAAGCTTCTTGGAACTGAAGACCAGGTTGACTACAGCTCCGGTTTTGACTCTACTAGATGGCTCAGACGGTTATGTGGTTTATTGTGATGTATCCAGGGTCGGTCTGGGTTGTGTGTTGATGCATCATGGTAAGGTCATAACTTATTCTTCTAGACAACTTAAGGTCTATGAGAAGAACTACCCGACTCATGATATGGAGCTTGCAGTCGTCGTGTTTGCCCTAAAGATTTAGAGACACTACTTGTATGGTGTCCATGTTGATGTGTTCACAGATCATAAGAGCCTCCAGTATGTGTTCACCCAGAAAGAGTTGAATCTTTGTCAGAGGAGATGGCTCAAATTCATCAAAGACTGTAACATGAATGTGCTCTACCATCCGGGTATGGCCAATGTAGTGGCACATTTTGAGGAAGAGAAGAGTGGATTAGGCAGAGATGTTCACCGGATTTCTAGCTTAGGAGTGTGCCTTATAGACAAGTCAGATGGTGGTGTGATAGTCCAGAATGGATCAAAATATTCATTGGTAGTGGAGGTTAAGGAGAAACAGGATAGTGATCCTATATTGCTTCAGTTAAAAGGTGTAGTTCATCAGCAGAGAGTTGAGGTTTTCTCCCAAAGTGGAGATGGTGTGCTTCGTTACCAGGGTCATTTGTGTGTCCCTAATGTGGGTGAGTTGAGGTAGCAGATCCTTATAGAAGCCTATAATTCCAGATATTCTGTTCATCCGAGTGCCACTAAGAAGAACTGTGATCTACGGGAAGTCTATTGGTGGAACGGCATGAAGAGTGACATCGCAGTTGTGGCTAAGTGTCCCAACTATCAGCAAGTTAAAGTAGAACATCAAAAACCAGGAGGTGTGACTCAAGAGATTAGCATTCCTACGTGGAAGTTGAAAGTGATAAACATGGATTTCATTACAGGTTTACCTCTTACTCGCAGACAACATGACTCCATTTGGGTGATAGTGGACAGAGTCACTGAGTCAGCTCACTTCTTGGCTGTCAAGACTACAGATTCAGTGGAGGATTATGCTAGACTCTACATCAGTGAGATAGTTAAGTTGCATGGGTGTCACGACCCAAGCCTAGGGCCTAGATGTGACTGGCGAATGGGGAACCCGAAGGAACCCCAAACAAGCCTCATAGCGTATCATTACACATCCTTGGTCGCGGAAGCAATTAAATGACCATAAACGATAAGCATAATCAAGGGGGAAATCGGGACTAAGGGAGCAAAAAAAAGAAATGATACATAAATACCATAGATGAGTCAAGCTCAAGCATAATACACAACTTGTCCAACACCACCTCTAAACATGAGTACTTAGCGGGGGCCAAGACAAACTACCGGGCTCACCCTCATAGTCAAAACATAACTAGAAAGGAAAAGTTTTATACATAGCAAAAGATCATGAGCAACGTCCCCGAAATGGAGGACTCACCAATAACCACTATAGAAAATCGTACTAGCCACGCGGAGGAGGATGGTCAAGCGGTGCTCCGGTCCCTACATGGTGACATCATGTAGGCATAGAGTATGCGTTAGTACATTTGAATGTACTAAGTATATGGGATGCAATGCAATGCTACATTAGATGGACATCATAGGAAAAATGCGTAATCATACCCAATAGATAGCATATTAATGAAATGATATGTATAATGATGCTTACATAAAAATCATATTTAGTGGGACGTAGTACATGTGTGGCGAGTGACCATCAATATAGTATTTCCAAGGCCTACCACCCCTTGGAGAGGCGAAAGAGGTACAAACCCCTCAATATGGTTACACGGGCCTACCACCCCCCGAGCTAGGGACCAAGGTACAAACCCCTCGATACGGTTATACGGGCCTACTACCCCCCGTACTAGGCAACCAAGGTACCAACCCCTCGATACGGTTATACGGGCCTACTACCCCCCGTACTAGGCAACCAAGGTACCAACCCCTCGATACGGTTATACGGGCCTACTACCCCCCGTACTAGGCTTGGTCGACTCACAACACTTATTTAGAGAAAATCATATACATGTGTCCATTTCATCATCATTTCAGTAATTACATAACCATCCGACTCATAGGACGTACCTTGGACCTTCCCTTTCCTAAGAATTCTATAAATGGGCATTTTATCAAACACAAGGTGGGCAATTGTTCATGTAAATGAAATCATGTATTTCAAGAATACTAAGTCCAACCAATTCCAAAATCCATATAAATCAGCCCACCAACAACATACATATATATATCAACCTTCATAATTTGATCATGGAAGCATGTAAACCATAAACATCACATAATAATTCCATTTCATGATAATATGCAAAATGGACCATAATAGGGTGTGTAGTAGTAATTCCATAATTCAAGAGTTCATAAATAATCATAAGGACCCATAAACTTGAAGTAGAAATAGAGGATAAATGGTTGGACTTGTGGAAAGGAAGGTTTCCACAATCAAACCCACATACCTCAACTTTGGAGAATCCTTGATGAAGATTGGAATGGAGAATCGAAGCTTGAGATTGAGTCTTGAATCCGGAATTAGAGCTTGAGATGTTTGAATTTGGTTGAAGATCTTGGTGGAATTTTTGGAGAGGGCTTAGAGAGTGTTTTTGGAGTTAAGAAAATGACTAAGTATGGGACATATCCCCTTTTTATAAAAAACGTCTCCAACCCGCCTAAAAAAAAAGCTCACTGGAATTGGAAATTCTGCACAGACAGGTTTTACGAAAATGGTCATAACTCCCTCATCCTAACGCGGAATAAGGTGCAACCAAGTGCGTTGGAAAGCTAACTCAAAGAGCTTTAATTTGATAGGTTGCAGCCCTTCCAGTTCCTTGTGTGCTAAGAGATATGCCCCTTTAAAGTTGACCCTCCAAATCGCAATTTTTGCGATTTTCGAATTTTGATACGGTTGCTCTAAAATTCGGGTTAGACCCATTTCCCACTCAATTTGACCCCACGAATAAGAATATGAAGTCGAATTTCCGAAATCATGCACGGATTTTGAGATATATGGAAATTACAATTATAGGTGTTTCCGAAGCACATTTTCGGGCATTTTTGGGGTCGTTTCAATATCTCCCCCTTGGAAACATTCGTCCCCGAATGTTAAAGAAACGTACATGAGAGACACAAACATGGCAATTTCAGCCCACATAAGGATGCAACAATGCACTTACACCTTATTTCAAAACCTCAATATAGTTGTAAAACCACAATGAACTTGTCAACTTAAACATGAATGTATGCAATGACATGGGGGCTGAACTTAAGACCTGAGATTTTATAAAGGGCTTAGATTAATACCTTAGGCTCGAGTGGAGTGGAAAAGATAAGGATATCGCCTTTGCATGTCCGCTTCGGCCTTCCAAGTAGCACTTTCAACTTGTTGATTTCTCCAAAGGACTTTAATGGAAGCCACATCTTTGTTTCTCAACCTCTTCATTTGTCTATCTAAAATCTGGACCGGAACCTCTTCATAGGTCAAATTATCTTCAACAACACCCACAACATCAAGAGACACAATGGCATTCGGATCACCCACACACTTCCTCAACATAGACACATGAAATACCGGATGAACCAAATCCATCTCGCTAGGCAATTCCAACTCATAAGCTACCTTGCCAATTCTCCTCATCACCTTTATAAGGACCCACGTATCTTGGGCTCAACTTGCCCTTCTTACCAAACGAACCACACCCTTCATGGGTGTCACCTTCAAATAAACCCAATCACCAACTCGGAATTTCAAGAGCCTTCTCCTCGCATCGCATAGGACTTTTGGCGACTTTGGGCCATCTTCAACCTTTCTCTAATCATCCTAACCTTCTCAAGAGCCTCCATAACTAGGTCTGGTCCTAACAAGGCCACCTCACCAACCTCAAACCACCCAACCGGTGATCTACAACGCCTCCCATAGAGAGCCTCAAAAGGAGCCATACCGATGCTAGAATGATAGCTATTGTTATAGGCAAACTCAATCAATGGAAAATGATCATCCCAACTACCCTTAAGCCCAATACACAAGCCCTAAGCATATCCTCAAGTGTTTGGATAGTCCTGTCGGCTTGTCCATCCGTTTGCGGGTGAAAGGCCGTAGTAAGCTTAACTCTCGTACCTAGACCCCTTTGAAAAGACTTCCAAAAGTGTGAAGTAAATTGAGTACCACGGTCCGATATGATGGATAGAGGAATCCCATGCAACCTTACCAAGTCATGAATATATAACCTTGCATAATCTTCCGCCCCATATGTTGTCTTTACCGGTAGAAAATGAGCCGATTTTGTCATCCTATCAACCACCACCCAAATAGAATCAAAACCTTTTCTAGTCTTGGGTAAACCAACTACAAAATCCATATTAATTTCTTCCCACTTCCAAGTAGGAATCTCTATGTCTTGGGTTAGACCACCCGGCCTTTGATGTTCGGCCTTGACTTGTTGACAATTATGACAACCGGAGACGAATTTGGCAATGTCCTTCTTCATGCCTCTCCACCAATACACATCCCTCAAATCTTTATACATTTTGGTGGAACCGGGGTGGATGGAGTAGGAAGAATTATGAGCCTCCTCAAGAATTTTCTCCCTCAAACCATCAACACAAGGCACACACAACCTACCTTGGTACCTAAGGGCACCATCTCCACCTTGGGAGAAAACTTCCACCTTGCTCTCTTTCACCAAGGCCTTCAATTCAAACAAGGAAGAATCAAGATCTTGTTTTGCTATCACCTCATCAACCAAGGAAGACCTAGCACCATCAACAACGACCACACCACCATTACCAACCTCTTCCAACCTAACCCCCAACCTAGCCAACCGATGTACCTCCCTAGCCATTTCCCTATCACCAATATCAACATGAGCTAGGCTACCCATAGACACCCTACTCAAAGCATCCGCCACCACATTAGCTTTACCGGGATGATAATGCACACTCATATCATAATCTTTAAGAAATTCTAGCCACCTTCTTTGTCTCAAGTTGAGATCTTTTTGGGTGAAGACATATTGGAGGCTCTTATGATCGGTGAACACATCGACACGTACCCCATACAAATAATGACGCCAAATCTTTAAAGCAAACACCACCACGGCTAATTCAAGATCATGCGTAGGATAGTTCTTTTCATGCACTTTGAGTTGTCTAGAAGGATAGGCTATCACCTTACCATTTTGCATTAGGACACAACCCAAGCCAACTCTAGAAGCATCACAATACACAACAAATCCCTCAAGCCCATCGGTAGTGACAATATAGGAGCGGACACAAGTTTATCTTTCAAGGTTTGAAAACTCCTTTCGCACTCGTCGGTCCACTCAAACTTAGCCTTCTTTTGTGTCAACTTAGTCATGGGAGAAGCAATAGAAGAAAACCCATTCACAAATCTCCGGTAGTAACCCGCTAAGCCCAAGAAGCTCCTAATATCCGACGGGGTCAATGGCCTAGGCCAATTTCTAATCACATCGGTCTTCTTAGGGTCTACCTTAATACCATCCCCCGACACCACATGACCTAGGAAGGCAACCTCCCTCAACCAAATTCACACTTTTCATACTTGGCATACAACTTCTCCTCTCTTAATCTTTGCAACACAACCCTCAAGTGACCCGTATGTTCTTCCTCGCTATGCGAATAGATTAAAATATCATCAATGAAGACCACAACAAAGGAATCAAGGCAGGGTTTAAAGACCCTATTCATTAGGTCCATGAAGGTAGCCGGTGCATTGGTCAACCCAAAGGACATGACCACAAATTCATAATGTCCATACCTAGTCCGGAAGGCTGTCTTGGGAATGTCACCCTCCCTCACCTTCACTTGATGATACCCGGACCGAAGTCAATCTTAGAGAAGTGGCTAGCCCGCCTTGCAATTGGTCCGAACAAAGTTCATCAATCCCTAGAAGAGGGATATTTATTCTTGACGGTGACCCTATTGAGTTGCCGGTAATCGATACAACATGCTAAGGGACCCATCTTTCTTCTTCACAAACACCACCGGTGCACCCCATGGTGATTGGCTAGGCCTAATAAAACCCTTCTCCAACAAGTCCCTCAATTGTTCTTTCAACTCCTTTAACTCCGCCGGGGCCATACGGTAAGGGGGAATAGAAATGGGTTGAGTATCGGGAGGAGGTCTATGCCAAAATCTATTTCCCTTTCGGGAGAAACATCGGGAAGGTCATTAGGAAAGACATCAAGGAAATTCATTTTACGATCGAACCGACTCTATAGAAGGGTTTTGGACTCCACATCCCTAACCCTCACAAGGTGATAGAGACACCCCTTAGAGATCAACTTACGGCCTTTAATGCAAGAGATGAATCTACCCTTGACTACCACATTTTGGCTTTCCCACTCAAGAATGGGTTCACTTGGGAATTGGAACTTGACCCTACGGGTTCTACAATCAATAGAAGCATAGTATGCATGCAACCAATCTATCCCAAGAACAACATCAAAATCGACCATGTTCAATTCAACAAGATCACAAGGCAATATTTTATGCAAGATGCAAATAGGACAATTTCTATAGACCTTCCTAGCAATAATATATGCACCAATAGGAGTAGACACCTTATATGACTCACGCAACAAGTCGGGCTCGTCTTCCTCTTGTATTAGGCATGATCTAGCATAACAAAGAACAACCGTTAGGGAAACTTAATTCAACTCTACAGCACGACTTAGAACATGGAGAAGGAAACATTTCCTAAAACGTCTCATAGCCTCCTACTCATAGTTGTGGTGCACAACACAACCATGAATCGGACTCTAATCAACGCGGTGTGTTGGACTCCGAGGATCATTCAACCTAGTGCTCTGATACCAAGTTTGTCACGACCCAAGCCTAGGGCCTAGATGTGACCGGCGAATGGGGAACCCGAAGGAACCCCAAACAAGCCTCAAAGCGTATCATTACACATCCTTGGTCGCGGAAGCAATTAAATGACCATAAGCGATAAGCATAATCAAGGGGGAAATCGGGACTAAGGGAGCAAGAAAAAAAAAGAAATGATACATAAATACCATAGATGAGTCAAGCTCAAGCATAATACACAACTTGTCCAACACCACCTCTAAACATGAGTACTTAGCGGGGGCCAAGACAAACTACCGGGCTCACCCTCATAGTCAAAACATAACTAGAAAGGAAAAGTTTTATACATAGCAAAAGATCATGAGCAACGTCCCCGAAATGGAGGACTCACCAATAACCACTATAGAAAATCGTACTAGCCACGCGGAGGAGGATGGTCAAGCGGTGCTCCGGTCCCTACATGGTGACATCATGTAGGCATAGAGTATGCGTTAGTACATTTGAATGTACTAAGTATATGGGATGCAATGCAATGCTACATTAGATGGACATCATAGAAAAAATGCGTAATCATACCCAATAGATAGCATATTAATGAAATGATATGTATAATGATGCTTACATAAAAATCATATTTAGTGGGACGTAGTACATGTGTGGCGAGTGACCATCAATATAGTATTTCCAAGGCCTACCACCCCCTTGGAGAGGCGAAAGAGGTACAAACCCCTCAATATGGTTACACGGGCCTACCACCCCCGGCTAGGGACCCAAGGTACAAACCCCTCGATTACGTTATAACGGGCCTACTACCCCCACAGTGACCACTAGGCAACCAGGTATCAACCCCTCGATACGGTTATACGGGGCCTACTACCCCCCGTACAGGCAAACCAAGCCGGATACCAACCCCTCGATACGGTTATACGGCCTACTACCCCCCGTACTAGGCAACCAAGTACAACCCCTCGATATGGTTATACGGGCCTACTACCCCCCGTACTAGGCATTGGTCGACTCACAACACTTATATAGAGAAAATCATATACATGTGTCCATTTCATCATCATTTCAGTAATTACATAACCATCCGACTCATAGGACGTACCTTGGACCTTCCCTTTCCTAAGAATTCTATAAATGGGCATTTTATCAAACACAAGGTGGGCAATTGTTCATGTAAATGAAATCATGTATTTCAAGAATACTAAGTCCAACCAATTCCAAAATCCATATAAATCAGCCCACCAACAACATACATATATATATCAACCTTCATAATTTGATCATGGAAGCATGTAAACCATAAACATCACATAATAATTCCATTTCATGATAATATGCAAAATGGACCATAATAGGGTGTGTAATAGTAATTCCATAATTCAAGAGTTCATAAATAATCATAAGGACCCATAAACTTGGAGTAGAAATAGAGGATAAATGGTTGGACTTGTGGAAAGGAAGGTTTCCACAATCAAACCCACATACCTCAACTTTGGAGAATCCTTGATGAAGATTGGAATGGAGAATCGAAGCTTGAGATTGAGTCTTGAATCCGGAATTAGAGCTTGAGATGTTTGAATTTGGTTGAAGATCTTGGTGGAATTTTTGGAGAGGGCTTAGAGAGTGTTTTTGGAGTTAAGAAAAATGACTAAGTATGGGACATATCCCCTTTTTATAAAAAAAAAGTCTCCAACCCGCCTAAAAAAAAAGCTCACTGGAAATTGCAAATCTGCACAGACAGGTTTTACGAAAATGGTCATAACTCCCTCATCCTAACTCGGACTAAGGTGAAACCAAGTGAGTTGGAAAGCTAACTCAAAGAGCTTTAATGTGATAGGTTGCAGCCCTTCCAGTTCCTTTTGTGCTAAGAGATATGCCCCTTTAAAGTTGACCCTCCAAATCGCATTTTTTGCGATTTTCGAATTTTGATACGGTTGCTCTAAAATTCGGGTTAGACCCATTTCCCACTCAATTTGACCCCACAAATAAGAATATGAAGTCGAATTTCTGAAATCATGCACGGATTTTGAGATATATGGAAATTACAATTATAGGTGTATCCGTAGCACATTTTCGGGCATTTTTGGGGTCGTTTCACATCTAGTAGAGTCCTGCGGATCGCAGTGGAGAAGTCCGTGACTATCTTCGGGAGGCTACAGGATGTCCTTAGGATGTTGTCCTATCTTTGTATCTTTGTCGTGTGTGGTGTCCAGTTGGTTTCTTGAAATCTCACTTGTGTCCTTCTGTCACAGGATAGATCGTACGCACAGTAGAGGTCGACCCCGAGGTCGAGGTGTGGCACCAGGCCGAGGTAGAGAGAGGACTCCGGAGCCGGAGCCTCAGCAGAGCAGATTCCGCCTCATCCGGTGGGGCCGAGACTAGCCCAGCCACCACCAGCTCCAGTTGTCGCTCCAGATCTTCAGGGCATGCTTGCCCAGCTTTTAGCTGCTATTGGTAGTATGCCGCAACAGCCAGCTTTAGCGCCAGTTTCAGAGCCGGTTCCAGCGCAGCAGGACCAGCCTGCAGTAGCGGCTCCAGAGGTTCATCAGCCGCCAGCCCCAGTTGTGGTTCAGTTAGACCCTTTGGACGGGGCTATGTTTTGGCTTGTCTTTTTTTTCAAGACAGTTGTTCCAGTGGTCCACTTTCGGGACTTGTACTCTTTTTAGTAGTTTTGTACTTGTGACTTCCAGGTTTTGGGAGGTGTTGTATATATTATTTTGGTTCCGTTCTAGCTTTCGTGAGTGCTCTTATTGTATGCTTCCGCTTGGCTATGGATTAGTTTCCACCCTTAGTCCCGTTACTGTTTAGTTCCGGGATAGGGTTTTGGCTGGCCTACTGGTGGGTTTGTAGGCGCCATCATGACTTGAGAAATTGGGTCGTGACTTGAGAAATTGGGTCGTGACATTCATGAATGTTCATCACAATAGAGCAGCATAATTACCCCTATATGAGATTGACTTCCAATCCCCGCACCCCTAGATTACTTATTCACTCTTGATTTCATTTAATTTCTAGTGTTGTTGCGATATTTGATAACCAAAACTTTATATTAAGTTGGTGGTTCCATCCACCCAATTGTTTTACTACTACAAATGAATTCATTTAAAATCTAAATTTCTTGATAAGAAATTCTCTACGTTACACCATTTCCTGTGGGATTCGATCCCGACTCTTCGTTGGATTTTTACTGACTACGATCGCTCACTATTTTAATTGTTTTTGGAGGGTGATTTGAGTGTTATAAAAAATGACACCGTTTCCGGGGAAGCGGTAGATGAGAATTCTAATTGAGAAATTAGATTTTAGATTCGTTTAATTGTAGTGGATTTGTTGTTTCTGTTGTTGTTGGATGATTTGCAGGTTGACAAAATGAGTGATCATGGGAGTGACAATGATAGTCACTATGGTCAAAATGACAACATGGGTGATCTAAATGACATGCACGTTAATGTCATGCAAACCACATGAGCAATTCGGATACCTCCTACAAGGGAGGGCTGTGTTTCACATCACTGAAACTATGATCCAATTGCTCCAAATGAAAGGAATGTTTGGGGGTCTAGCTCATGAGGATCCCCACGAACACCTTAGGAATTTCATGGAGATATGTGGACCCTTTGTGTTCAAGAATATCTCTCAAGAATCCGTAAGGTTGAGGTTATCCCCATTTTCTTTAACGGGAGCGGCTACAAGATGGTTGGCGGAGTTGCCAAATGATTCAATTACTTTGTGGGATGAGCTAACTGATGTCTTTTTGGAGAGATTCTTTCCACCCTCGAAGATGGTTAAACTCCGGATCCAAATCCAAAATTTTAAGTGTATTGAAGGTGAATGATTGCATGAGACATGACTGAGGTTCAAGAGGTTACTCCTACAGTGTCCAACGCATGACGTTCCGGACAATCTGCTACTACAATACTTCTACTTCAGCCTTGATTCGGTCAACAAAAGTGTTGCGGATCAATTAGTCCATGGTTGTTTAATGAAACAACCGTATGAAGTGGCTGCATTGTTGCTTGATGATATGACTAAGGTTAACCGAGCATGGCATAATAGAGAGGACTAGTGCCTACTCTACAAGTGGGTCTAACCAAAGAACAAATAGAGAAAGACCATGAAAGAGATGAAAACATGGCCAAAATGATGACCCAAATCGATTTATTGTCCAAACATGTCATGGGATGTGGAACCAAGTCGGTAAATGCGATTGGAACCAATATAGGGCAGTGCCCGAATGATACCAAGTTTGAAGAATTATACGATGAAAAAGATCAATACTTGGGAAATCAAGTGGGGGGTTCTCACACCAATTATCAACGACAAGGTGGGAACCAAGGTTGGAACAAGGATAGAGATAGTGGTTGGAAAGATTGGCGAGGTGGAAATTGGAGAGATAGGGAGATGGAAAAAGATAGATATGTACCTCCCAATGATCGTCCATGCTTAAAAGAACCAAGTGGGCCAGAAGGAAGCCGAACTGAGGACATGCTTGTAAGGATCTACAACAAGGTTGAAGGGTCCGATAAGGTGTTGGAGGACTTGAAAAATGACTTCTCTACTTTATCACAGACGGTGACTTCTCACTCAGTTTCCATTAAGCAGCTAGAGACCCAATTGGGTAAAATTGCAACTCATCTCAATCCAAGGCAAAAAGGAACTTTGCCTAGTGACACCATTCCGAAACCCAAAAATGAATGTTGAGCTTGAGGACTACGTCGTGCCACGACGTTAAATAAGGCACTTCTTGGGAGGCAACTCAAGTGTTCACTTTTATTTTTATTGCTTTCGAATAACGTACGTTGTGAGTGCAGGTCGAAAAGAGGTTTAAGGATGGATAAGGGGAGCTTAGGTGACTCCAAAACCAACTCAGCGATACACCGAAGGTATTAAGAGAACTAAATTATGTCTTTCTTGAGCTGGAATTGATGGAAAAGCGTACTTTCAAGAACGGCAATCAGAACTCCAAAGGGCAATTCACCGAAGTGCATTAAGCGGACTCCATCGGGTTCGCCGAAGCGGCTTTCAGGTTTGGTATTAGTTTAGGCATGTTCGTCGAGCTTAAGCTCCAGATGGAAATTCATCAAACACGTTCGGTGACGTTAGTGAGTGCGCCGAATGGGCCTGGTATAAAAAGTCCAAGGGTTATTTTAAATTCAAAACTCAAACCCTTTGAAAGTTTTAAAACCTTTTCAATTCCTTTCTCTTGCATTGTGCATTTTGAGTGTTTGTGTGCCTCGTGTGAGAAGATTGAAGGTGCTAGGAGTGCATTTGCTTGAAGTTTGAGTCAAACCAACCCCGATTCCTCAGCTTCTTGCTTGTTTTTGGGCATAAAGATTGGTGTTTCGACTTTTTGTTGATAATTGTGAAGTTAGAGTGCATATAAGGCGTGGGCTTGAGCCCTTTAATTGAAATTGAGTGATTGATTTTATTGGGTAGCATCGTATTGTTGAAATTGAACTGTACTCATGTGAATGTGATTGTGAATGCTTGCATAAAATTGTGAATCGTGATTGTGTTGGTTAGAATGATGAAATGAGTTGATATTCTTGCTGGGTTTGTGATTAATTGAATGTGAGTGAAGTATGAGTAGCTCAGTCTTGACCTATTGCATGATTTTGCCCAATGATAGACAGGGTGACTACTTTCTTAAGGGCAAATAGTCAATTAGTGTGACACTTAGTGATATTTGGGGGAAATCTGAGTACCCATGGGTAGAAAAAGCTTATTGGTGGATTGTAATATTGGGGGAACTCGTATTTGTTGTGCTTGTTTTGTTTGGCTGTGAAAATTTGGCACTGGGCTGAAATTTCTTGTTCGGTGAGCTTGTCTTAGCCTGCCAATGGAGTTAGGTGAATCACCGAGTAAGACCCAGCTCGCCTTCCTTAGCATGTGCATGGCCTTGGGTACTGTCCCATTTGGTGAGCTTGTCTTAGTCCGTCGAACCCATTAGGCAAATCACCGAGTGGGAGAGGACATCTCCCTTGATGCCTGTTACCTTTCTTTTTACACTGTTAGTTTCGACGGACTTGTCTTAGCTCACCGAAACCAACTCAGCGAATTGCCGAGTTAGCATTGACTCTGACTTGTTTTCCTAAACCCTGAGTAAATTTCTACTGTCCATTTCGGCAAGCTCATCGGAGTTCACCGATCTTGTTGGGCGATACGCCTTCCCGTTAGGTGAGCCTCAGGACTGCTTTTGAAATGTGATTCAAAGTGCTTTTGATTTCAACTAACCTTCACAAATCTTGTGCTTTGATGTGTGCTTTGCAGGCAATGGCAAGAACAAAGGGTAAGAATGTGGTCTCCTCAGACACTGAGTCAGATAGGGAGTCTCTCCTCCACCTCCTCCTCTTAGAAGACAATGGGGCATTACCATAAATGAACCCTCGAAAGCGTTAAATCATCGCCAAACCACCACCCCGAAATCATCTAACCAGGATAGGATACAACCTTGAGTGGTGAGGAAGAGGAATGAGATTAGATCTAAGATAGTGCAACCTTCATCTGCACAAGTTCAACCGTCTAGAGTCCCTCCAGTTATTGCTCCAAGAGCCTTATTTCTCCAAAAGCCTTGAACAGGCTCAAAGCTACAGGAGAAAGGACCATTATTGAGGAGAGACGACTCTCTATTGTTGGAGTGATGGGTGACTACCCATCTATGTGGGACACCATCCAATTCCACTGGTTTGAGGGTTTCACAAGAGCCAGGAGTCCTTATATCCCATCCTAGGTAAGGGAATTTTACACTGCTTATACTCAAGCCCTTCCGAAGAAGAGAAAGGGCACAGTTTGGAAACCACTTGAAGAAGTGGAAGTGAGAGGGAAGAAAGTCCGGTACGACGTAGGGGCAATTAATACTGCTATACAAATGCTGGCATTTGCAGATGATCTATATTCGCTCCGAATGCGCCATGATCTAGACTCTCTGAAGGGTTAGTTAGCACCCTTGATTTCTAATTCTTCTCCTTCGTAGATGGCGGATGGTGCCAAGATCGAGAAGAAGGACTTAAATGTTGTAGCTAGATACTGGTTTGGCTTCATCAGCAGCAATCTGATGCCACCACAAAACGAGTCCATTCTTCGCCATGACAAGGCGGTGTTAGTTGGCACCATCAATGATCATGAGCACATACATGTGGGTTCTATTATTGCTTCTGAGATGCTGATGAGAACAAGATAGGAGTAGACATCTCTTCTATTCCCAGTTCTGATTACTCAGTTGTGTGAGAGAGCAGAAGTCCCTTTTCGGGCTGCCGCAGATGTGAGAGTCATACTAGCCTCGTCCAGTGATATTTGGAGGATAGAAGAAGAGTTTTTGAGATATGATGCGGCTCGAAGAAAGCCGCCACCACCTGACTCCACCCCAGTGGTTGACCCCGCTACATTGACACCTGAGACCAACACACATGCTCCTTCTATGGAGCAGGTAGGTATTCCTATTCCTACTTCTGTTGCTGGCTCTTCTGATTCTACTTCTGCTTCTGTGTCTGATGCTGTTGTGAGGCCTCCCCCTTTACTTATTTATCAGATGGTTAGTCTTGCCAGGTTAGCTGATGTTAGAGCTGCCCGGGTTGAGAAGGATTTTCCCCGACTCATTGAACAGACTATTGAGAAAGCCTTGGCTTCCCTGACTGAGCGGGTGGTCAAGTGTGAGGAGGTGATTGGGGACCACACTATGAGGTTGGATGATTTGACTACTAGGTTAGTAGTTTTAGAGGAGGCAGAGGGTAGTTCTAGTGCTGTAGACACCCTGAGAGCTGAGGTTGCCACGTTGAGGGCTGAGGTGGTCCAGATACAGTCCATGGACATCTCTACACTGTGGGGTGATGTTCCCCTTTCAGATGGTGCTACCCCTGTACCTGAGATGCCTAGTGCTGCACCTTGCTTTTCTGTGCTTGAGGATGTCGGTAGTTTAGCTGAGGATGAGGATGATGAGGCCGACGAGGAATTGGCTGAGGAGACTGATGAGGAGGGATTGCATGAGGATGAGCATGGTATTACTAAGACCCTGACAGAGATGCAGAAGACAGAGGAGGTTATCCTTCATGTTGCCCTGGAGAGATCTATTTGAGAGACTACAAGGGGTCTAGAGGAGTCACTTCAGACTTTACGTTACTTCCTGTTGATGAGCCGGACACCGATGCCCCAGCCGAGCCTTCATTGCCACCTCCCGTTATCGTATTGCCGGGCATCAATGCCCCACTTGAGACTTCTCCTCCCTAGACTTCAGATGAGAGTACTCCACAGGCATAGCCTATCAGGGGGACCCTATATCTCAGCCTCTCAGTACTTTTATTTATTTTGCATTGAGGACACTGCATTTTATTTTTGGTAGGGTGAGGGCCTTCGTGCCAATATTCTCCTTTTTTTTGTATTTGGTTATTTTGTTTTGTCCTTTGAACAAATTATAGTTGATGCTTGTTTAAAAGTGAGTGCTTTTCTTTTGGGAAATTGTGTCTCTGTACTTCATTTTTCATTCTCTTTTGATGAATGCAACCCCCATGAGTTTTAAAATCGTGAAATGCTTGAAGTTTTCATTAATAAGAATTTGAGAATCAATTTTGTTTAATATCGATGTCTTAAATAGTACTCATGATGAGCAGTGTTGGTGTTGTGAGAATGAAATTGATGTGGTTACACCTTTGAATGATCTTGATGAATCTTTTGTTGACTAGCTGCGTTTTGATGTGAGCCTTGCAATGAACATCGCACGTACACTTTTGATCTTTTCGGGATGTGCTAAATGAGTGTATTTCGAAGTGCCATGTGTGGTGAGTTTGTACCTGAAAACATGCATGTGGAGCCCTAGAATTTGCTTCTTTAGTCCAATTATATGAATCTTTGTGAATATGAGGCATGATCTTGGGAAAAATTTCAATGAGGGAACCAAATCATTCATAAACCATTTGTGACTACCTTGTGAGTGTGTGAAATCATTTTGGCACCATTTGAGCCTAGTCCATTTGTTGTCAAACAATATAAAGCCTCTTGAAACAAATTATCCCTACTTTCTCACCAAAAACCCTTTTTGAAGTATTGTGATGTTTGAATAGCCAACTTAGGCCAAAAGCCTAAGTTGGGGGTGTGGAAAGGAAGGATGAATGAAAGCCAAGTCAAGGGCAAAGGAAGATGAAATGAGGCTCAACTTTGAAAATGTTACTAAAGAGAAGGAACCCCTCTATGTATATATATATATATATATATATATATATATATATATATATATAAATATAAATTGTGTTGAATGAGAGAAAAATGGAAATGGAAATGAAAAAGAGGGGTGAATGAAATAAAGAGGGAATTCCAAATAAAGTGAATGGCAAGTCAAGGGTTGAGTCTTCAAATGAAAAAGAAAGAAATAGAACTTGAGAAGAGGTGATGATGATAGCAACAATGCTTTGAAAGGGTGAAGTCACCAATCCAAATTGACCATGCCTTAACCTTCAGCCCCATTACAAGCCTAGAAGGCCCTTGAGATCTTACATGAACTGGATTTTGTGATGATTGAAAAATATGGGCAAACCTATAGGACAAAGCTTGCATGTATTTCTCTTTTGAGAGAGTGAGAGTTGCATTGATTCCTTACACCTATGTTTGAAACAGCTTTGTGAGAGCATGGTATCGCTCTTGATGTGAGGGCACTTGAATGCATTTGTTGAAACATGTTCTTGCTTTAGACAAGAAGCTATAGTGAGCTTGTTTCTGTGTTGAGACTAACTATTCATCATTTGAAACTTTTTGATCATGATTTAGGGTAACATGCTATTGAGAGTAATCTTTCCATGGCACTTGCATGTTAGCTCTCATTGAGTACTGCTGTAGACACCCTTATTGAGTTTATTTTGTTCTTGACTTACTTGAGGACAAGCAAAATTTTAGGTTGGGGGTATTGATGAGTTGTAGATTTGCACTCATTTAAGGTCCATTTAGCTCAATATTTAGTGTCCTCATTATGTCCCTTTCTAATAGAATGTTGATGATTTGCAATTATGAAAGCAATTGGACAAGGCAAGGACTGATGTTTGAAAGAATAGCCAAAAATGCAAAAAGAAGTGCAAAGTGAACATTGTTGATCGCCTAGCATGATGGGCGGATCTCCCACTGAGCATAACATTTCCTAAAGTGACAGTGTGTAAAGAAAATATTTAATGCTTGAAAGGTGAACTAAGGTGGTATTCGGTGATGCGCCGAACGTGAAAGGCAGACTCAATCGAAGTCACCGACTGAGGTTCAAATACCTGAAGCCTAGAGCATCACAAGGCGAGCTGAGAAGAGAATGGCGATCTGTCGAGTAAGTTAGGCTATCCCGACTAATGTCACCGAAGCTGTCGGATGTGGGAATTTTGGGGCAAATTTTGAGAAAATATAAATAGCCAAAGAATATAAATTGTAGGAGATTTTTTTTGGATAACTTTTTGACAAGAGAATTTGAGAGTGAGAGAACACTTTTACCATTGAAGAACACTTTTCTAGCTTTTGAGATTTTACAACTTTTTGCTTGAATCTTACAATTTGAAGTTGAATCTAAAGTGGGTTTGCTTGTAAGTGCTTAATTTCATGCTATCCATAGTTGCTTCCATGAAAAGTATAATTTCTTTTCTTTTTGTGATGGGTGGCTAAAACCTCAAGATCTAAGGGTGCTCTAATGGGGTTGGGTGTAAATTTAATGTAGTGGATATTGTGCTATGCTCTGTTTTGCTGTTGTTCATGCATGAATTTGGTCTAATTACCATGGGGTTAACTAAAGGGTTAATGTTGCAAACTTAATTCCTACTTCCGATCTCCGGTTGATGCTCGAAAGAGATTGATTGGAGTTAGTAATTAGTCCAATACTAGCAATTTAGGTTTGATGTTTGTAGCTTGCTTGAAAGAGAGGTTATGGGTCAGACCTATTTGCCCTATTCTTGAAAGAAAGGATACAGTAATGTATTGGGTTATTTAGAATTGACATATATATGAGACCGAAAGGAGATTCTATGCAAGGATGCTTTGAGATTGAAAGAAGATTAGCGTCATTTAAGATGACTTAGCCTATTCATGAATGTTCATCACAATAGAGTAGAATAATTACCCCTATATGAGATTGACTTCCAATCCCCGCACCCCTAAATTACTTATTAACTCTTGATTTCGTTTAATTTCTAGTATAGTTGCGATATTTGATAACCAAAACTTTATATTAAGTTGGTTGTCCATCCACCCAATTGTTTTGCTACTACAAATGAATTAATTTAAAATCTAAATTTCTTGATAAGGAATTCTCTACATTACACCATTCCTTGTGGGATTCGTCCTCAACTCTTCGTTGGATTTTTACTGACTACGATCGCTCATTCTTTGAATTGGTTTTGGAGGGTAATTTGAGTGTTATAATTCAACAATACTCATGGATGCTACTATTCACATTTTTCAACCAAAAAATCAAAGATTTGCATAATGACAAATTTACCCTTAGGAATGATGGCACCCAATCCATCACAGGAAAATTTCATGCACTACATAAACACAAATGGATTACTTAGACTTCCCCTCCAACTCAAATTTTAAGTCATCTATACAAGATTTCACATGCTATTTCTCATTTTTCAAGCACATTTAACTCAGATCTATCAATTTCAAAGTATAAAACCCCTTTTTCAAAGTATAAATTTCTAGCTAAACAAGTGGATTTTGTAGAAACTAAGCTAAAACATGAAATCCTTATCATATTTCCATATTATAAAAGCTTAAAATCAATAAGATAGAGTAACATATCTAAGATTGACGAGAGTGAGGAGAAAAATTTAAGAGCTTCAATGGAGATTTCAACTTCAACTCAAGGATATACAAAGGTGAGATTTTTGGATTTGAGAGAGAATGGGAGTTTAGAGTTAGGAGAAAGAGAGAAAATGAAGGTTTAAATTGAAGGAAAGAAGGAGTTGGGAGGTTGGAGGTTTAATGGTGAGTGGGGGAGATGAATATGGGAAATGGAGGTGTGGGGAATGTATATGGAAGGGGGTGAAGGGTTTTAGGTGTTTGGGGCTTTGGGAAAGGCGACCAAAATCCAATTTCGCTCTTCCATGAGTCAAAATTGAAAAACTCTTCAATATTACATGACTTGCATTGGATCAACGGTATGCCAATCACCTTCGCTGAGAATTGATTCAGCGTAGATGCTGAAATTTCTTGCCAATGCTCTATTTTGCACTAGCGATTAAACTTCTGATGTACAATTTTCAACCGGTGATTTGCTAGTCAAGCGTAGGTTTCTACAATTCTTTCCAGTTTGCTTTTGGGACCCTGCATTTGACTGGCATATACAATTTCCAACCGGCATTTCGCCTGTCTGGCGCCAATGGCCAAGACGCCCAATATTTCTTCAATTTTCCTTGACATATTTCCACGATTCATCCCTAGCCTCATTTAAGAATTTTTTTGTTCCAATCCACATGAATCAATAGAGAAGATAAATCGCTTATGATACACCAGATCCGGCTCGGTTATTGATAGAGTGAAACCCCCTAAAACAAACCAAAACAACAAAAAGTGAAGTAAAAAGAATTTAAAACACTTGGATTGCCTTCCAAGAAGTGCTTGACTTAACATTGTGGCACGTCACAAGTACTTCAAGATCACCCAATATCGGGTGACACCTCTTCTTCCCATGGATCATCAACCAACTCATCCACAGAGTCAATCACAGAAACCACTCTACAATCAACCAGTGTTTTTGTAGAAGTACCCAAACTGAACTTCACCTCATCATCTCCAACTCAAAACTTAAGCTCTCTAAACTCAACATTAACTAATGCTCAGCCCGTGACAAGGAACAGTCGGCCTAGAATGATAAGCACCTCTATATCCACATCACAATCCAACACTACAAAATTGGCAGGGAAAATGAATCTCTCTACTTTGACAAGAATGTCAAATACTATACCCACAAGCCTTTTGATAGAGCGATCTGCCAAAAGTAATTTCATTGAAGTAGGCTTGGGATCCTCGAGAGCCAACTTCTTGAAAATCACTAGGGGCATCAAGTTTATACTTCCCCCAGATCAGACAAGGATTTGTCAAACTTATATGCACCAATGGTACATGGGATTATTAATGCTCTCGGATCCTCTCTTTTAGTAGCCAAATTGCTTTCCATCATAGCACTACAATGGTGGGATATCTCAATCATACCCACATCAACCACTCTCTTCTTCTTTAACATCTCCTTCATAAACTTTGAATACCCTGATGCCTTCTGATCATCATGAGCATCTTGTCTATCCTGAGCTGTTCTGAACCTCTTCAGCACCATCTAAATTATTCCTACAAACCTCATGGTTGCAACCTCGAAAGAATGACAAGCTCAACCTGAACATCATAGAATTGCAACAACCAACATAAGTAACTTAGCCTAAGGCAAGGCCCAAAATTTAGCCCCAAAAAATCATAAAATAGGCAATCTAAGTTAAAACACAACTTTTTGAAAAGTAAAATGCTACTCCAAAGGATAATCACTCCATGGATGAAACAACTACATCGAGAGCAACTCCACTGAGTTTCTCCTAGCAAGGGATCTTTTGGAAAACTGCCGCCATATGCCCATAGACTACTATGCGAGTGCAAATCTGAGCCAACCCCCTCAATACAAGGGAAACTAAGTCGGTAGGTAGCTTATAGGCATAGCTAACCATTTGATATTGTCGCAAAAGGTACCAACTATTGGTGACACACACTGAAGCTAACCATGATGACAAAAGCGAACTTCAGATCCTGAAACACGTATATATGTTGAATTCCACAAATTACTTCGAGTCTATCCTGTAGATGAACCTTCTAAGCAGATTTCCAATCTCTAATGAAGGCATAAGTTTCAAAGATGCCAATGGATGCCACCATACATAACCCAATTCAAAAGTATGACCTCGTGAACCATCAGCACAACTAATGTGGGATGCAGGCAATACCAAGGTATAACCAATAAACACCGTGACTAGAGTGTTCCTGCTTGCAATGTAGGACATGTTCAAAACTAAGATTTTTGAATAACGATAGCTAAACACAAAGAGTCCATAAGTGGAGAATATACCACAAAGTTGGTCGGATGAATAACAACACATATGATGGACACCAACTCTCCACAAGTTACTCTTTTTGGCTAATATCTAATAGAACATAAGCAAATTAATCTATTTTTCTCCCAAATCCCACAGAGGTTTTCCATGGAATGCATCCGGCCAAGTTATCACCATACTTAGAACATTCTGAAATAGCTCCATTTCCAACCTCCCAACTCAAATACAACTATTTGACACTACACACAAGAAGAGTAGAATTCCTGACTTAACCATCAACCCAAACACCAATACTACCATAAAGTAACAAACTAGGTAGATCAAAAGAGCAAACCTAAACTTCACAACCTTAGGAGCTGAAGATAGGACTAAGGTAAGGGAAATAATCGACAAACTAAGGCTACCATAACACCATAAAAGGCCACACCACCCTTCACACAACTCTAACATCTACCAACCTCTTAACTACTAACCCAAAGGATAGAAATCAATGAAGATAACCTTCTAAGTTGACTAGATCAAACAACACAACAAATTGCGAATCGGGTGAAGCTGGTCTAGCCACCTATCAAGTAAGGATCATCATCACAAAGAAAACATACAGTGAGGGTGGGAAGAGGGAAAGCCAACTAATCAAACAACAAACTCATAACAAGGCCACGGAGTACAAAGGTATAGGGAGTTACTCAACCACCACTCCCAGAAATAAAAAAACAAGGCCAAGACAATCCATTACTAAAGGAAATCAACTATAGGAGATAGACACAGACACATAATCCCAATTAAGGCTATCACAAGAATCAAAAGATGAACAACAAGTTAAGTAGGAACATATGGGTATGAAAACCCAAAATTCACACAACATAAACAATAGGGAATAAAATAATGAAATTGTACATGTATTAGCGCTACCTGGAGTCCCGGCCCTCGGCCTGCCTGTAAAAGCATAGAATGGATCATGTCTGACCTCAACCTGAACACCTGAAGCATCACTAACAATCCTTAGGGAATCATCTCTAACCGGAGGGGCCATAAACCCATGAGACTGACCTGAATGAACAAACTGCACACTGGTCCCACATCGAGGACACTCTCTAGACTAATGCCCAAGCTCCCCATAAATATGACATGGTCCGACAACCTTAACCTGAGGAGTAGTATATGATAGTAATTTGTTGAGGATCAAATCCTGCCTAGGGCACTCCCTAGATCAGTGTCCAACCTCCCCATAATTTTAGCAACCCGTATGGGCTAAAGTCCATCGTGATGAATGCAATGAGGTATGTTGGCTACCTCTACCATACTGAGGACCACCCCTAGACGACTGTAAAAAAATCCTACAACAATCTCTAGCAAAGTGTCCCAACTCACCACACTCGTACCAACTGCCACCAGAAGCAATCTGCTGAGATAATTCGATAGGAATAGAATGGACTCTGACTGGAAGCCCGACCTGAACTCTGTCCGCGATGGGAACCATAACCTACCTTAGAACCCCCCTTGGAACTTGAGGTGCTACCATTATAGGTTTGATAGGTTGAGAAGGAAGATGACCTCTATTGAGATGATACGTACCTCAGGGTGAGATGATGTCATTGTTGTACTGAGAGCGGGGCCTCTTAATACTATTTCCATAGGTCTCAAAGCACACCCGCTCTATTGCCTTTGCATGACTAACAACTATGGGGAAAGTAGTCCAGGCTTCTATCAAGTGCTCGAATGCCAAATAGAGTGGTAAAGTTAGTCCCCTGGTGAACCCTTGACTCAAATCCTGCTCAAAAATAAATAATGTGGTGTGCCCAACCTACTTAAGAAACCCAATCACGTACTCTGAAATAAATGATGAACTCTGCTAGAGACCAACCAACCCAACTCTATCTCTGGATCACTCGCTGCACCAAGAATCATAGATGTCTGCAGTGTGTCCTCAAAGAGACTTGGAACTCCTAATACAGAATCTTAAGGAGCCAAGATAGCCACTAACCCTATAGGAGCCTGGGCTGCCCTTAGACTCTTTGTCTGCTGACGAATATCTCTAACCTCAAGGTCTTCACCTAACTGAGGCTTCCTAGAGTCAAGAATGGAAATTTCCTGAGAATTCCCTATTGCTTCCCGAAGATACGATACTGACATCTCTTCATCCATCCGCAGGACTATACTAGGTACTTGCTCTCATACCAAGGAAACTGGTCAACCTATAGCTCTGATACCAATCTATCACAACCCAATTTCTCAGGTCATGATAACACCTATTTACACCCACTAGTAGGTAAGCCAAAACCTGTAGCCCAGAACTAGAAGAACCTAGCTATTATATGGAAGAGAAACATGAAAAAAGTAGGGAACCAATAATAATAATAAAAAGATGAAGAGGTAACAATTTATACACAACCCAACATTCCCAAGGCCTGACATCATTCAGTAGTCGATCTTCTGATCAAAATAGGAGTACAAGGCTTAACAATAAAAAATATATATGCAGAGATTGTCTCCAAATGCAAAATAAACCCTAGTCCTAGCCAACATAGAGGGACATCAGCAACTCCAATTATCAACAGCTCACCCCAGTCTCTGAATTCCAAAAACTGCTCCGCCCAAGGCCCAAATCAACGGTGAGAACTTAGACAATGATCTGCAGGATGTAGAAGTGTAGTATGAGTACTAACAAGAGGTATTCAGTAGGCATAGGCCGATGGACAAGACTAAACCCAACACAAGATTGCAGAAGAAACAATTGAAGTAATAACAAAAATAATATGCGGAAGTCAAGAATGATATATAGAAAAAGGGTCATATAATAAATCTGTAGTACGATCAAAATGTGCAAAATAGGTCCAAAAGTGACCGAGTGAAAAACTAACACAAGAACCAACCCCTTAACCTGGTGTCACCTATACAGGAGCTACTAAGTACATAAAGGTCATATATATATACACAGAACTGACTAATCCAAAATACAAAAATATGAGTCAGTACAAAAGAAGTAAAGCAGCAAGTCTCTAAACGCCAAGAGCTCATCAAAATCCAAGTCTGTGATAGCCATGGGAAATCCAATGCTCACTGAGTGTGGCTCATACTGGGAGCTGCATCAAAAAAAAATGCAGAAGTGCAGTTTGAGTACCAAAACTCGGGTCTCAGTAGGCATCATAGGCTGAACGAGCTTAGAAAGATCAGTTATATATATATATATATATAGCACGATGAAGCTAACAGAAGGCTAAAGTGAAGGGCTAGTCGCTTAAGTGACCCCCGCCTCACTGACCCCCTTCGCTTAAGCTATCAAGGGTTTGAAAAAGCCAAGGCACCAGAAACCTGAAACCAGTAAAAAGAGATAAGTGTCCCAAAATTTCAAACATCCCCTCAGAATTCATTCGGACTCCAAATGACGCAAACTTAAAGTGCAAAACAACTATGAAATGACATTCTAAACACAACGAAATCGACGAAACATCCAACCAAGGTCGTTTCGTCAAAATGTTGACCAAAGTCAATACTTTACAAAGAAAAACAAACAAAATGCTAAAAGCTACAAACTTATCTCGATACCCTCGGGAACCGAACCAAAGGTTGTTCTAGACCAAACTGAGCAATTCAAAGCTAAGCACCTTGACGGAATTCCATTCTGAGTGCGTTAACCTAGAAAGTTGACAGAAGTCAAACTTTTGGCAAAACTCAAAAGCTAAAATGACTAGAGTGCGTTAACCTAGAAAGTTGACAGAAGTCAAACTTTTGGCAAAACTCAAAAGCTAAAATGATTAATCGCACCAACTCCAAATGAAAGCTTGAAAACTTGAACCAATCATCACACTAGACCAAAATGTCCCTTCTAGAGCTGATTGAACTAACAAAATTCTGATTCGACGTCAGAATCTAAAGATGCTGACTAAAGCCAACTCTTTCAAGCATTAGCCTCCAAATCTCAAAACATGCACTAAACTTAACCGAACACCACGAAAAGTGTGCCACCCAACCTAGCACCAAACAAAAGCTATAAGAGAATTACAGGAAGGGGAAAAATAGTAAAAGCACATCAAAAAAAGAAATGATCGTTACAACAAATACCATTAAAAAGTCTTTTATCTGTGAAAGTAAGATAAAGGCAGTACCTGAAGTCTCGAAAAGATGAGGATATTGGGTCCACATGTCAAGCTCGGTCTCCCAAGTAGCCTCCTTGACTGGACGGTGCCTCCATTGAACCTTAACTGACGGGATCTCCTTAGATTGCAACTGCCTAACCTGCCTTTTTAGAATGGCCACAAGCTCCTCCTCAAAACTCAAGCTCTTATCAATGCTAAACCAAATCCCATTGAAGCACGTGATACTTGTTGGGAACATATCGTCTCAACTTAGAGACATGAAATACAGGATGAACACTCAAAAGAGCTCGAGGTAAGGATATCTCATAAGCCATCTCTCCTAGCCGCCTCAGGATCTCAAAAGGCCCGATAAACTTGGGTCTAAGCTTGCCCCTCCTCTCGAACCTCATTATGTCCTTCATGGGTGACACCTGCAGGAACATACGATTACCAACCATGAACTCCAATGGCCGTAGCCTCTGATCAACATAGCTCTTCTTCCTACTCTAGGCAGTACATAGTCGCTCCTAGATCACACGAACACTATCCATAAAATCTTTCAATAAGTCGATGCCCCATCCCCTATCCTTGAAAGTATCAAACTAGCCCAACAGAGAACGACACCTCCTACCATATAATGCCTCGAAAGGTGCCATCTGAATACTCAAATGGAAGCTATTATTATATGAAAACTCTGGCAATGCCAAATACTAATCTCATTGGCCATCGAAATCAATAACACAAGCCTGTAGCATATCCTCTTGAACCTAAATAGTCCTCTCAGACAGGCCATCGGTCTGAGGGTGAAAAGCTTTACTAAGCTCAACCCGGGTACCCAACTCACTTTGAATAGACCTCCAAAAATGTGAAGTAAACTAAGTACCACAGTCTAAAATAATGGAGACCGGCACCCCATGCAAATAGGCAATCTCTCTAAGGTAAATCTGAGCCAGTCTCTCTGAAGTGTAGGCAGTCTATACCGATAGGAAGTGAGCTGAATTGGTCAATCAACAACAATGACCGAAATTGAATCAAAACCTCATAAAGTACGTGGTAAGCCTATCACAAAGTCCATGGCTATACGCTCCCACTTCCACTCCGAAATGGGTAGTTGCTGAGTTAATCCACCTGGTCTCTAGTGCTGTACTTCACCTGTTGATAGTTCAAATGCCTAGCCACAAACTTTGCGATGTCCCTCTTCATCCCACACCACCAATAGTGCTGCCTCAGATCATGATACATCTTTACAACATCAGGATGAATAGTGTACCTGGAATAATGGGACTCTTGAAGAATCAGCCCAACTAACTCATAACCTTTCCTCAATCCTTAGTATACCCTCCGTATCTAAGGTCACCTTCCTAGCCTTGCTGCTAAGAACCTTATCCTAAATCACCCTCAACTGCAGATCTTCAAACTGTTGTGCCTAAATCTGCTCCATCAAAGAAGATCTAGCTTCCACACAAGAAAATACTCCGCCCGGCTAAAAAATATCACGCCTAACCATCTGATTGGCTAAGTACAAAATGTCCGAAGCCATAGGTCGCTCCTCCATGGCTAAGAAAGCCAAACTTTCCATACTCACTGCCTTACGGCTCAAGGCATCTGCTATGACATTAGCCTTGCCCGGGTGATAAAGGATAGAGAAGTCATAGTCCTTCAGCAACTCTAACGACCTGTGCTGTCTCAGATTAAGGTCTCTCTAGCAAAAAATATACGAAAGACTATGATGGTTGGTGAATACCTTGAAATGAACTCCATACAAATAGTGCCGCCAAATCTTTAATGCGAAGACTACCACTGCTAACTCCAAGTCATGAGTGGGGTAGTTCTTCTCGTGAAGCTTTAACTGTCTGGAAGCATAAGCAATAACTCTACCCTGCTGCATCAATACACAACCTAGGCCAATACCGAAAGTATCACAGTAGACCATAAATCTCTGGCCCTCAACATGAAGAGTCAGAATAGGTTCTGAAGTCAGAAAGGCCTTGATCTTTAGAAAGCTTGCCTCACACTCATCAGACTACTGGAAGGGAACATTTTTCTGAGTGAATCTAGTCAAAGGTGCCGCAATAGAAGAAAAACCCCCACGAATTGTCTGTAGTAGCCCTCTAACCCGACGAAACTATGAACCTCATTAGGAGAATAAGGCCTGGCCAACCTACTAACTGCCTCTATCTTCACTGGATCTACCATAATGCCATCATTTGACACTACATGCCCCAAGAATGCCACAGACTCAAGCCAAAACTCATATTTAGTGAATTTGGCTTACAACTACTAATCTCTCGAGGTCTGTAGTACGATCCTCGGATGCTGCTTATGCTACTCCCTACTTCCAGAGTAGAACAATATGTCGTCGATTAACATTATCACAAAGGAGTCCAAATAGGGCCTGAAAACATGGTTCATCAACTCCATAAATGCTGTTGGGCATTAGTCAACCCAAAACACATGACTAAGAACTCGTAGTGGTCGTACTAAGTCCTACAGGCAGTTTTAGGGATGTTCGCCACCCTAATCCTTAGCTGGTGGTAGCCCGAACTCAAGTAAATCTCAGAGAACACTACTACACGCTGAAGCCGGTCAAACAAATCATTAATCTCTGGCATATGATACATGTTCTTGAGGGTCACCTTATTCGGCTCTATGTAGTCAATACACATACGTAAGGTATCATCCTTCTTCTTTAAGAACAAAATAGGAGCACCCCAAGGAGATACACTCGGTCTGATGAACCCCTTGCCCAAGAGGTCCTGGAGCTGCTTCTTAAGCTCCTTGAACTCAGCTGGAGCCATCTGATATGGCAGATTTGAAACTGGTTATGTGCCTGGCTCAACATCAATCCCATAATCAATATCACAGTCAGGTAGAAGACCCAGTAGATCAGTACGAAACACATCATCAAATTCTCTAACCACAAGGACTGACTCAAGAGGAGAAGTGTCGGCACTAGTGTCATGTACATAAGTAAGGTAGGATACACACCCCTTCTCTACCAACCGCCGTGCCATCAGGAAGGAGTTCACATCCCTCGGCATATGACTATCAAAATCGGCCCATATAAGAGGGGGAATACCAGGCATGTATAAAGTAACAGTCTTGGAGAGGCAATCCAAGACGACATGATTGGGAGACAACCAATCCATGCCTAGAATCACGTCAAAATCCACCATATCTAGCATAATAAGTTCTACCCAAGTATCGTACCTTAAGATGGTCACCACACAAGCTCTATATACCCGATCCACAACTAGAGAATCACCTACAGGGGTAGTTACACGCATAGGCTCAAACGTCGGCTCACAGGATAAATCCAATAGTGTAGCATAATAAGCAGACACCTATGAAAATATGGACCCTAGATCAAATAAAGCATAAGCAGGTGATGACTGGGGGATTTCCACTCATTTGAGGCTCTTTTCTTATTCGTTTTGGATTACTTTAGGTTAGAATTGGTGCTTTTAATGTGGTTTTCTTCATTTTTGTAGGAAAATGAAATGGAAAGTTGATTTAGAAGACATTTTAAGAAACCAAGTGAACTTGAGGCAAAAAGTGGTCAAGAGCTGAAAATGCAATTTCTGGCGGAGACAATACCCTTCATGAACGTGATCAGATGACCCGCGAATACAGAGTCCTGGTCAATGGATAACCATGAACGCAGTGGAATCTAGCCACGAATACGGCCTTGAGGACAATGGAGGACTGCGAAAGCGTCCACAAGACCACGGATGCACCAGTCCGATCAACTTAGTTCCACAAATGGTTCGCAGAGAGTCACTTTTCTGGCACCTGGGCAGAATGGGAATTTCACTAAATTAATCCCAAAAATCCGTTTTACATTCACTAGCAGTCATTATTGAGAGGGAGGCAATAGACAATTCAGATTTCAATTTCCATAGTTCTTAGAATTAGAGTAGAGCGAAAAACTCTTAGATTTCTAAATTTGGGTTGAGATTTTGAAGGCAAGTAGCCTCAAAATTTAGATTTGGGTTTGAAGATTGTGTGCTGATACATCCAAACTTACACCTCAATTAAGAAGTAAAAACTGTCGAAGCCTATTATAAAGCTCAAATGGAGTTGAGGTCGATCCCATAGGGAATTTACAGCCAAAACAACCTTACTGACGCTTATATTCAGTTGTGGTTAATATTTCCGAAAAGAGTAAATTGCGGAAAGTAAATATTGAGTTATTTGAGTCCAAGTAACCAATTTGTAGTTAAGCTTAACAGCCAACTAGAGCAAATAATAGTTCCAAAATTTTAGTGATTGATTTAATGAGACTAGGATTGTGTTCCCCATGACATTTACTTCACTCCCGAATTCTATACAAATAACTGTTTGTTGTTAATATTACATGTTCCAACATTTTTCAGCCCTATTAAATGAGTTTCACTCTTCTCCTCTCGGTCTTAGAGTGCTTTGAAGCTTACCCTTGCATACTTGTTACTAAGGTTATCTTCTCTCGACCTCTAATCTTTACAACAAATTAATGGAGTTTGATTCTAGCTTTTCCTAATTATTACTCTTCTCTCGAACAAGTAATAAATACAAGCAAATTCTAATGCGTGCTCTCATTAGAAGGCAATTATTACGAAAGTAGAACCAACATATGCAATTAACAATCAAACATTACTCGTATTTGAATCCGTAGCTATTTTTCTGTCATGGTTTCCACAACCCTTGTTCTGGTGTTTAGCCGTTCATTATTTCAAGAAAAACAGCAGTAGACATTATCGAAAGGATAATGTAATAGACTTACAATAATAGCAAACCAAAAGCTTCTTGATTATCTGCACTAAAACAAGAACACGAGGTTTTGATCCAAGTAAATGACCAAGAAATATGTTTAAAAAAAATGAAAACTAGCTTTTCTCCACACTCTCAATGTCTCAATGTAGTCGATGATAAAAAGATGATATTCAAAAATAAACCCTAAATACTTAAAATAGTCATTGAAAAGAGTCCTACGTGAAGTAGGACTGCTGCTGTCGAAAAGCTCCACGGGCAGGGTGACGGCTCATCTAAGGCTAGACGGCTCGTCAAGCCCTTTGTGGTCCCACACTTAGACAGTGTGGGTCTTCCTTCACTGGTGGTCTTCATGAGTTACTAGATGGCTCGTTTTAAGCATCACGGCTCGTCTAGTGCTCCGTGGAGTTGCACCTTTACTTGGGTGATCACTAGTTCCACTGCCTCTCTTCTAGGAACCCTCAAACGGCCTGTCAACTAGACCACGGCTCGTGTGGAGTCTCGTGGTGTTAGACTTCAACTCTATTTTCCACCTTTCTTTATATCTTTTGCATCCAAGTTTTTTACCTGCATAATATCAAAGAAAACATCATATCCATATAAACAAGCTCTATTTGTCGCACTAACTCTTAATTTTGATCATCAAATGTGCTGTGAGTTCACGGCACATCATATGCTTGATAGTAAAATATCTTGTTCCCTTCTTCATTCATTGCTTTACGTTGCTAGAATCATGGGTGTAATTGTGTAGATGAAATTGGGGTTTTGTGCATGAAATAGACAAAACTATTTGGGTATTCGATTTATCATTCTATTGCTTTTGTGATTCCTTGATTTTATGCTTAAATTCATGAAATGAGTTTAATCTAGTTTTCATGCTTTAATCTATGATTTGAGAGTGCACGCTCGAATCTAGCTTCTGATCTTTATGGGTTGCTCAAAAGAGAATTCGTGAAATGGAGAATTAGATTAATAATTGTATTTCAACTTTGAGTCCTAAGTTTGAGACCGAAAGGAGATGATTTAGGTCTACTTTGTTGAATGCTAAACTTGCTAGAAATAGGGGTTTAGATTAAGGTATTAGATTGCTTTGTTGTTGAACACGATTGAGACCGAAAGGAATTTCGTGATATAACACTTTGAGACCAAATGGAGATTAGTGTTGATTGATGATGATCTAGGCTATCTATGATTGATTTAACATGTGTTGAATTGCAATGGATCGTTTGAGTGAGGATTGAATTCCAAATTTCCCAATTCCCATATATCCCTTGCTTGATATTATTTTTGCCCAAATCCATTGTTTTGTTACCAAAATCACTCTTAATTTGATGATCTTGTATATTGTATGTTTATGTTCAAACTTATAACTATTTATCCTTTGTCTTTTCGATTACCGACAAGTTGTTCCGTTTGGGATTCGATCCCGACTCTTTCGTTGGGTTTTTATTACGAACTACTGCTTTTTCTCTTATTAGTTTTGAGGGTAATTTAAGTGTTATTAGCAGGCTGATGAGGGACGGAGATCATACATGTGATAACAACATACAATGTCTCTGCCTCTGGCCTCCCTGAAATTGGGCCATGATGGTGTCCACTACAACCCACAGAGTGGACAAACCTAAACCCAACACAAGATTGCGGAAGAAATAATTTAAGTAATAACATAAATAATATGGAGAAGACAGGAATAATATATAGGAAAAGGGCCCTATCTTATATATATATATATATGTAGTATGATACAAAATGTACAAAATAGGCCCAAAAGTGACCGAGAGACAAACTAACACAAGAACCAACCCTCGGACCTGGTGTCACCTATACAGGAGCTACTAAGTACAAAAAGGTCATATATATAGAGAGAATTGACTAATCCAAAATACAAAAATATGAGTCATTACAAAAGAAGGAAAGCAACAAGTCTCAGAATGCCAGGAGCTCACCACAATCAAAGTGTGTGACAGCCACGGGAGATCCAACGCTCACTGAGGGTGGCTTGTACGGGGAGCTACATTAGAAAAAGATGTTGAAGTGTAGTATGAGTACCAAAACACGGGGTACTCAATAGGCATCATAGGTCAACTGAGCTTAGAAAGATCAAATATATATATATAAATAGCACGATGAAGATAACAAATGGCTGAAAATAACTAAAAGAACTAAAACTACTGGCAAGAAGATCAAACAACCAATCACACAGACATTCAACTACACCAAGAGATACAATGCATATGTGGCCAATGCAGGATTAATGCAAAATGTTCAGAAGTTGTCTCGCTGGATGTCCCGTGGACCCCTGAGGCAACTACAGAACCCCGCCGGAGCTTATCAAAAGTAAAACCTGGAATTCAATTTGCGGGCCACCGGAGCTTATCAACAAGTGCAATGTAAAAACCAGAAGTAGAGTCTATAGGCCGCCAGAGCTTATCAAAACCTGCCTTATAAGGCGATTATAAGATATTTTTCCTCCGAAACCAATTTCCATCAGTAAACCAGTTTAAAAACCAGTAGTCCCATTCCTAAGGAGCTAAACATCATAAACAAGAGTAATGTGCTCAAAATATCTCCAAAACCTCTTTTCTTTCAAATATAAGATGCAAATATACCATGAATATGCCATGATCATGCTTCGAGTCCGTACAATCCTGTCAACCAACACCAATCAGCCGATAACACACACATAATCAGGTAAAGTGCCCATCACACCACAAGAAAACTAATCTAGAACTCCTGCCAGTCCAAGCTTACAGCCTCAGGCCCAACAGATCAATAACAATGAGGTCATAACTCAATATATTCACAAAATCAACCAAACACATCCAAGTCAATGAAATCACACAACAACCTAAGTTTCACTCCACCTATTAGCAATTTCTAAGGATACTAATCAAACAAGCACAAGGGTCAATCTAAACTAAGGCTTTTCTGGCTAATACTACCCTAAGAAATCCAATAATGGCCATAAATCATCTAAGGGTCAAAAAGCCTAAGCTAAGCCTGAATTCCAACTTAAACATGCAATACTATTCAAATTACATTCTATCGAAAAGAGCTAAGTCTAAGAAAAGTAAGGCGTAGCCTACCTCAAAGCCAAAATCGCACTTGAACCTTTACTCAGGTGCTTTTCCTTTCTAGAGAGCATGGACCGCTGCGAAACTATCAAGAATAGAACGAGCAAGTCAATATGGGAATACTGATACCCATATCACTAAAACAAATTTTGGACTAGAAATTTGGTCAAAAATCAACCCTTGAATCGATGATACGAAATTGTGATACAACCACCATCATTACGTTCCCCTCGGAGTGAGGATCCAATGCCCTAAAAAAAAAAAAAAATGGGGCTCAAGTTGGACCTCATTTGGCCAGAATATCTTATTTTAAAGGTTCAAAATAAAGAGAATTGAAGGCCAAAATGAAAATGAATTACGGAAATAATGCCATAAACAAGTTTTGAAGGTGGAAGGGAAGAGAATTACCTTTAAAGCACTTCAATAGGAGAAGAAATGAGGAAAATTACCCAAGGCCGATCTCTAACAAGTTGGGTTTCGTTTTTGAGGGAGTGAAGGAGAATTGGAATTTTAATTCCACTTATTTTCGCAAAAGCCGCTAACTATTCCCTTAAGCGAACATCACTTAAGCCAACATAGGCTCACAAAAGAGACCCTTGAGTAAGAGGCTCCTGTCGCTTAAGCGGCCTCTTGGTCGCAAAATCGACCTTTGCTAAAGTGAAGGGGAGGTTGCTTACGAAACCCCCGCCTCACTGGCCCCTTTCGCTTAAGCAACCCTTTGGTCACTAAAAAGGACTTTGCTTAAGCGATCAAGGGTTAGCGAAATCCAAGGCACCAAAAAGCTGAAACTACAAAAAAGAGCTAAGTGTTGTAAAATTTTGAAAAAGCCCTCAGAATTCATTCGGAGTCCGAATGACACAAGCCAAAAGTGAAAACAACTCCAAAACGACATTCCAGACTCAACATAATCGATGAAATAACCAACCGAGGTCATTTCATCAAAATGTTGCCCTAAGTCAACACTTTAGAAAGAAACATAAACAAAATGCTAAAAGCTAAAAACTCATCTTGATACCCTTAGGAACCAAACCAAAGGTTGTTCTAGACCAAACTCGACAATTTAGAGGTAACCATGCTGACAAAATTACATTCTGAGTGCGTTTACCTAGAATGTCAACCAAAGTCAAACTTTTTGCAAAACTGAAAAAGCAAAAGAGCCTAATTGCACCAACTCCAAACGGAAGCCATAAAACCCGAACCAATCATCATATTAGACCAAAATGACCCTTCTAGAGCTGATGGAATTCCAATCTGATGTCAGAATCTCTAGATGTTGACTAAAGTTAACTCTTTCAAGCATTAAGCCTCCAAATCTCAAAAAATGCGCTACACTCAATCGAACACCTTGGGAAGTGTGCCACCCAACCCAGCACCATACAAAAGCTATAAGAGAACTACGGGAAGGGGAAAAATAGTAAAAGCATGCCAAAAACAAAGAAATAACCCCGAGGGTCATTACCACCAATACCACTAAAAGGACTTTCATCTGTGAAAGTTAGACAAAGATAGTACTTGAAGGCTAAAAAAGATGAGGATACCAGGTCTGCATGTCAATCTCGGTCTCCTAAGTAGTCTCCTCGATCAGATGAATCCTCCACTGAACCTTCACTGACGAGATCTCCTTAGACCGCAACTACCTAACCTATCTATTTAGAAAAGTCATAGGCTCCTCCTTAAAACTCAGGGTCTCATCAAGCTGAACCAAATCCCACTGAAGAACGCGAGACTCGTCGGGAACATAAGTCACCTCTCCTACCTGCCTTAGGATCTTAAAAGGCCCGAAAACCTAGGGCTAAGCTTGCCCCGCCTCCCAAACCTCATCACGCCATTCATGGGCGACCCCTGTAGGAACACACGATCACCAACTATGAATTCCAAGGCCCATAGCCTCCGATCAGCATAGCTCTTCTGCCTACTCTGGGAAGTACTGAGTCGCTCTTGGATCACACAAACACTTTCCATAGAATCTCTCAATAAATCGATGCCTCATGGCCTAACCTCGAAAGCATCAAACTAGCCCACCGGAGAATGACACCTCCTACCACATCATGCCTCAAAAGGTGCCATATGAATACTCAAATGGTAGCTATTATTATATGTATACTCCGCCAAAGCCAAAGATTGATCCCACTGGCCACCGAAATTAATAACACAATCCCGTAGATTATCCTCCAGAACATGAATAGTTCTCTTTGACTGGCCATCAGTCTGAGGGTGAAAAGATGTACTGAGCTCAACCTGGGGACCCAACTCACTTTGAATAAACCTCTAGAAATGAGAAGTGAACTAAGTACCACAGTCTGAAATGATATGGACAATATCTCTAAGGCAAATCTGAGCCAATCTCTCCGAAGTGAGGTAGTCTGCACCAGTAGGAAGTGAGCTGACTTGGTCAATCGATCAACAATGACCCAAATAGAATCAAAATCTCAAACAGTACTTTCTAAGACTACCACAAAGTTCATAGCTATATGCTTCCACTTCCACTCCTGAATGGGTTGCTGCTGAGTCAATCCACCTGGTCTCTGGTGCTCGTAGTACACATGCTGACAGTTCAAGCACCCAGTCATGATTGCTGTGATGTCCCTCTTCATCCCACACCACCAATAGTGCTGCCTCAGATCATGATACATCTTTGCAACACCGGGACGAATAGAGTACCTGGAATAATGGGACTCCTAAAGAATCAACCCAACAAACTCGCCAACTCTAGGAACACATATATGACCGTCAATCCTCAAAATACTCTCCGAATCTAAGGCCACCTTTCTAGCCTCACTGCTACGCACCTGATCTCAATCACCCTCGACTGTGAATCCTCAAACTACTGTGCCTGAATTTGCTCCATCAAAAAAGATCTAGCCTCCCCACCAGCAAATACTCTACCCGGTTCATAAATATCCAACCTAACCATCTGATTGTCTAAGGACTGAATGTCCAAAGCCATAGGTCGCTCCTCCACAGCTAAGAAAGCCAAACTTCCCATACTGACTTCCTTTCGGCTCAAGGCATCTGCTACAACATTAGCCTTGCTCGGGTGATAAAGGATAGAAAGTCATAATCTTTCAGCAACACCAACCATATATGTTGTCTCAGATTAAGGTTCCTTTGGCAGAAAATATACTGAAGACTACGATGGTCAGTGAATACCTCGCAATGAACTCCATACAAATAGTGCCACAAAATCTTCAACGTGAAAACTATCACCGCCAACTCCAAGTCATGAGTGGGGTAGTTCTTCTTGTGAAGCTTCAGCTGCCTAGAAGCATAAGCAATAAATCTACTCTGCTGCATCAATAAACAATCTAGGCCAACACTGGAAGCATCATAGTAGATCGTAAACCCCTGGCCCTCAATAAGAAGAGTCAGAATTGTTGCTGAAGTTACAAAGGACTTGAACTTCAAAAACGTTGCCTCACTCTCATCAAACCACTAAAAGGGAACATTCTTCTGAGTCAATGTAGTCAAAGGTGTTGCAATAGAAGGAAACCCCTCCACAAACCATCTGAAGTAGCATGCTAACCTGATGAAGCTGCGAACCTCAATAGGAGGAGTAGGCCTAGCCTAACTAGGAACTGCCTCAATCTTTGCTGGATCTACCATAATGCCATCCTTGGACACTACGTGCCCCAAGAATGCTATTAACTCAAGCCGAAACTCACATTTAGTGAATTTGACATGCAACTGTGATCTCTCAAGGTTTTAAGTATGATCCTCAGATGTTGATCCCTACTCCAAGAGTAGACCAATATGTCGTTGATGAACACTATCATAAATGAGTCCAAATAGGGCCTGAAAACACAGTTCATCAACTCTATAAATACTGCTGGGGCATTATTCAACCCAAAGACATGACTAAGAACTCATAGTGGTCGTACCGAGTTCTAAAGGTAGTCTTAGGGATGTCTGTGGCCCTAATCCTCAGCTGGTAGTAGCCCGATCTCAAGCCAATCTTAGAGAACACCGCTGCACCCTAAAGCTGGTTACACAAATCATCAATCGGCGGCATAGGTGTAATAGCCCAGATTCGAGGGTGGAAATTTTTTGAATTTTCTAGGTTACTGCCAGTAACGACGAAAGCCACCTACGGTTCGTCGGTTGACTTACGAGTCGTAGGTGGGAACTGTAAGTGGCAAGCCCAAGTTTTCAAATAGATAAGTTTCAGTACTTGATCTACGGAGCTGCAGGATGAGCCGTCGTCCATGGTACGGACCGTAGATGGGTCTCGTAGGTGAGACCCATACATAGCTAAATTTTCCAGGCCAAAAGCCTGACCTACGGTGGCCATGTACGGATCGTAGGTTGCCACGGACCGTACATGGACTCTGTCATTGGGAGGCCCAAGGATGAACTTTCTGAATCTATCTACGAAAGGACAGGATGGTCCGTAGGTTAACTTAAGGACCGTAGGTCCCGTCTGTCAATGGACCCCGACAATTATTATTTAAGGGCTTTTTGGTCTTTTTCCTAAATGTTTAACTCCTAATCCAAGTCAGTTATGCCCTTAACCCAGACCCTATATAGGCTTCCTAAGCCTAATTTTACTCATTCTAAATCATTCCCAAATTCCCCTCTCTTAAATATTTCTCTCTCTAGAAAGGTTCTCTCAATTCTCAAGGAAGAAGAAGGGCTAGGATCCTCCATTAAATGTCATCAATTCTTAGCAATTTCTTGTGGGCTTTGTTGAGGTATGTTAGCATTCACCATTGGAGCCCTTTCCTCCAATGGGTCCCTAGTCTTCTTCATTTTTAAAGGATCAATTTCCCCAAATTGAGTTAGGGTTTTGATCAATTCTTGTTGGGTTCTTCAATGATGAATTTCAATTGTTGATTTTATGATTTCTAGTGCACGATCTAGCGTGATAAAGTAATTTAGTGAACAAATTAGGGTGATTTATATGATTTGATGTAGAAATTGGATGAACCCATGCTATTTCCCCCAAATTTTGAAATCTATGCTTTGATTGGTGGGTTGAGTTATGAAGTGATGAATTTTATGAAATCTCTATGAATCCATGCATGAATTATTATTCCTAAGCTAAGAATTTTCATGAATGAGATTATGAATGACCTAAAGATAGTTTTATGAAATCAAGCATGTTCAATCAAAATCTATGATTTTACTCTATTTTGTGGGTTCCTTCAATTATGGTCAAATTGACTTGTCTATGGCTTTTTAAGCATGAGTTTGCATTGAATTGCATGAATTAAGAGAAATTCTCATGAAGCTATGTGAACCCTATGATTTGCAAATTATGAGCATGATGAACTATGTAAAGATGAAGTTTATGAAATTATGCATGTCTCATATGAAGTTAAATGATGAATTAAGGGTGCTTTGAGATTGAAGTATCAAATTATATGTTATGTTGATGTTATGGTTGAGTTGTGAAAGGGTTTCTCACGTAATAATCCCACTATGAATTTAAAACGAACAAGAGGCGATTACCCATGTTCTTAAGGAGCTATTCTAATGAAGTGACAAGAGGCAATCACCCATGTTCCCTAACGTAGACAAGAGGCGATCACCCATGTCTACTAATAATGAACTTATGACTAATGATAGACAAGAGGCGACTACCCATGTCTACTTATGAAAATTGAACTATGTCTATTCCGTGGGAATTATGCTTAGCACCGAGTGGACAAGTGGCGATTACCCATGTCCCATAAACTATGTGCCACCATAGGATGATGGTCTATGATAGACATTAGCTAGTGGATCCACGTAAGCTAAAAAGTTATGGTCTGACCTTGGCAAGTAGGGCAACCCTCTTTCGGTGTAGGGTAGACACCGGATTCCATATTGATAGCTCACATGGTCTTATATGTCGGTTAAGGCGATTCCCCACAACTAATGAACAAAAGTGTTGATTATGATGTTTCTCAAGTTAAGTAAAGATGTTTAGCTTGCTTTGACCATGGTTTATGTTCTATGTTTGCTAACCTTTATCATGTTTAGCTTGGTCATTGCATGTTATGAAAATGTCCCATTTTAGCATGTTTTAAATGATTTCATGAATTGCTATCATACTTGGTACTTGATTGTAGTAACGCATACTCTTGCCTACATTGACTTGTTGATGTAGGGCGTGGTGATTCTCCATCCACTCGTGGCTAGAGCTTAGTAGGAGTTTTGTGAAGACTTGGTGAGTCCTCATCCATCCGAGGACATAGCCTAGTTATTCTTACTTTTATGTTCTTTCTTTTGACAATGTATTGGGTTATGTCCCAAACCTTATTTTCTTTCTTATGTTAAATTGGCTTTGAGACATGAGATGTAGACTTTCACTATTTTTCTTAAAAACTTTGATATGACATTGTCTTTTGAACTCTTTCTCTTTATGATCTTGTATGTATGTATGCTAAGTTGCTCGTATGAGGCCTTTCGGGGTCTTGAACGCCATGTCACGTCTTGGGGGTACCTTGGGTCGTGACAAACTTGGTATTCAGAGCACAAGGTTTTAGAAAGATCCTAGGATGTCTCATTAGCCGCGTCAAGTAGTGTCTTGTTCATGAGTGTGAAGCGCGCCATATTTATGAATGAGAGGTTATAAGACGCTTAAGAAACTTCAATTCTTTCATTACTCCTAAGTCATGCTATAGAATTTAACTCTATATGTCTCTCTCCTAGTCCCTATCCTATGCGTTTCAGGATATGGCTACCCGAAGAGCTTATGCTAGAAGAAATACGGGAGAGAATGTGGATCAACAAACTCCTCCTCAAACTCCAAAAATTCCGATCGACCCTTTGGCGAACAAGTATCTAATGTGGAGTTTAGGACTGCTTTTCAAGTGTTGGCCCAAGCCGTGATGGCTCAAGGCAATAGAGAGGTTATGGCTCCCGTGAACCCAAATGTGGATACGACGGCATCAAGGGTGAGGGACTTCACTAGAATGAACCCCCCATAATTTCATGGCTCTAAAGTTGAGGAAGATCCTCAAGAATTCATTGATGAAGTGTACAAGGTGTTGATGATCATGGGTGTGACATTGGAGGAAAAGGTGGAGTTGGCCGCTTATCAACTCAAAGGTGTTGCTCAAGTTTGGTTCAACCAATGGAAGAGTGAGAGGGTGGTTAATGAGGGTCCTTTTGATTGGGATAAATTCAAGGTTGCTTTCCTTGATAGGTTCTTTCCCCTTGAGATGAGGGAGGAAAGGGTGCTTGAATTTATCAACCTTCGTCAAGGAAGCATGAGTGTTAAAGAGTATGCTTTGAAGTTCACACAATTGTTTCGATATGCTCTTTCCATAGTTGCCGATCGTAGGGCAAGAATGAGTAACTTTGTCTCGGGAGTGTTCGAAATGTTGGCTAAAGAGTGCCGCACCGCTATGCTTGTCAATGACATGGATATTTCCATCCTCATGGTGTATGCTCAACAAATAGAGGAGGAAAAGCTCAAGGAAAGGTATAGAGAGACAAAGAGGGCTAGGACCGGAGATGGTAACTTTTCACACTCAAGATCCGATGGACATGGTCACCTTAGATTTCGACAGAGGTTTTCCGGTCAAGGTTCCTCCAATGCTCCTCCCAAGTCCAACAAAGATAGGGTGTCCAAACCTAAGCCTCAAAGAGGAAGTGGTGGTGGTTCTTCATTGACTACTTGTGCTAAATGTGGGAGAAAGCATGAGGGCAAATGTCTAGCGGGTTCTAATGCATGCTTTGGTTGTGGCAAGATGGATCACCAGATAAGGGATTGCCCCTTAGTACTTAAGAATGAAGGGGATAATCGTCGACGCACTTAACCTAAAAATCCATCAAGTTCTAGTGGGAATCAAAAGCAAAACCGATTTTATGCACTTCAGGCTCGTCATGAGCAAGAGAGTTCTTCCGATGTGGTTACCGGTACGTTGAAAGTCTTTCACTTTGATGTTTATGCTTTGCTTGATCCCGAAGCTACCTTATCTTTTGTGACGCCATATGTGGCTATGAGGTTTGATGTCGTTCTGGATGTGTTGCTAGATCCTTTTCATGTCTCTACTCCGATTGGTGAATCTATTATGGCTAAGAGAGTCAATAGAAATTGCCCCGTCTCTTTATCTCATAGAGTCACTTATGTTGATCTTGTAGAGCTTGATTAGTTAGATTTTGATGTTAATCTTGGGATGGATTTGTTGCACTCTTGTTATGCTTCTATTGATTGTAGGACCCGAATGGTCAAGTTTCAATTTCCAAATGAGCCTATCCTGGAATGGAAGGGGGGAAGTTCTATGGTTAGAGGTAAGTTTTTTCTTGTCTTAAAGCTAGACAGATGATTTCTAAGGGTTGCATATACCATCTTGTTAGAGTGAGGGATATATATTCTGAAATCCCTACTCTTGAGTCGGTCCCCGTTGTTAATGAGTTTCCGAAAGTGTTTCCCAATAATTTACCCACTCTTCCTCCCGAAAGGGAAATAGACTTCGGTTTCGACCTTCTCTTGGATACGCAACCTATCTCTATTCCTACGTATAGAATGGCTCCGGCAGAACTTAAGGAACTAAAGGAGCAATTGAAAGACTTGTTGGATAAGGGCTTCATCCGACCAAGTATTTCTCCATGGGTTGCTCCGGTTTTGTTTGTAAGAAAGAAAGATGGTTCACTTCGTATGTGCATTGACTACCGCCAACTAAACAAGGTTACTATTAAGAATAAGTATCCTCTTCCAATAATAGATGACTTGTTTGATCAATTTCAAGGTGCTTGTTATTTCTCTAAGATCGATCTTCATTCGGGCTATCACCAATTGAGAGTAAAGGAAGATGATATTCCGAAAATGGCTTTCTGGACTAGATATGGCCATTATGTATTCGTAGTGATGTCATTTGGGTTGACAAATGCTTCTGCCGCGTTTATGGACTTGATGAACAGAGTGTTTAGACAATATTTTGATATGTTTGTGATTGTGTTTATTGATGATATTTTGATCTACTCAAGGAGTGAGGGTGAGCATGCCGATCATTTGAGGATTGTCTTGCAAGTCCTCAAGGACTAACAACTCTTTGCAAAGTTTAGTAAATGTGAGTTTTGACTGAGGTTCGTAGCTTTTCTTTGTCATATTGTCTCCGGTAAAGGTATTGAAGTAGATCCTAAGAAGACGGATGTGGTTAGAAATTGACCTAAACCTCTATCACCTCGGATATTCATAGTTTCTTGGGTCTAGCCGGTTATTATAGGAGGTTTGTTGAAGGGTTTTCTTTGATTGCTTCCCCATTGACAACTTTGACTCAAAAGAACGTTAAGTTCACTTGGTCCGAAGCATGTGAGAAGAGTTTTCAAGGATTGAAAGATAGACTTACTTCGGCTTCGGTATTGTATCTACCGGAAGGGTCTGATGGTTTTGTGGCTTATTGTGATGCCTCGAGAATTAGGCTAGGATATGTTCTTATGCAAAACGGAAAAGTCATTGCTTATGCTTCAAGGCAACTCAAGGTACATGAAAATAACTATCCTACTCATGATTTGGAATTAGTGGCTGTTGTGTTTGCTTTAATGATTTGGAGGCATTATTTGTATGGTGTGCATGTTGATGTCTTCACCGATCATAAGAGTTTGCAATAGGTGTTTAAACAAAAAGATGGGTTGAGTTGTTAAAAAACTATGACATGAGTGTCCTCTATCACCCCGGTAAGGCTAATGTGGTGGCGGGATACTCTTAGTCAGTTATCTATGGGTAGTGTTGCTCATATTGAGGATGGTAAGAAAGAGTTGGTTCGCGATGTTCATAGGTTGGCCCGCTTGGGTGTTCCGTTAGTTGATTTCACTAAAGGTGGTGTTATGGTCCATAATGGTTCCGAATCATCCTTTGTGCATGATGTGAAGGCTAAACAAGATCTTGATCGTAACTTGGTCGAGTTGAACGAAGCGGTGCTCGAAAAGTCCGTTGAGGCTTTCTCCCAAGAGGGAGATGATGTGCTTCGATATCAAGGTTGTTTGTGTGTTCCCAATGTAGATGATTTAAGAGGACAAATTTTATTGAAAGCTCATAGCTCTCGATATTCCATTCACCCGGGAGCTACCAAGATGTACCGTGATTTGCGGGAGGTCTATTGGTGGAATGGGATGAAGAAGGATATTGCGGAGTTTGTGGCTAGGTGTCCTAATTGTCAACAAGTGAAAGTTGAGCACAAAAAGCCGGGAGGTTTGACCCAAGATATTAGTATTCCTACTTGGAAGTAGAAAGATGTGAATATGGACTTCATTGTTGGTTTACCATGCACCCGGCGACAACATGACTCGATTTGGGTTATTGTGGATCGTATGACGAAATCAGCCCATTTCATTCCCGTCAAGGTTTCTTATTCGGCGGAGGATTATGCTAAGTTGTACCTGAGGGAGATGGTTAGGTTGCATGGCGTGCCTTTATCCGTTATCTCCGATCGTGGTGCACAATTTACTTCTCAATTTTGGAAATCTTTCCAAAAGGGTCTTTGTACTCGTGTTAAGCTTAGTACGGCCTTTCATCCTCAAACAGATGGGCAAGCGGAGGGTACTTTCCAAACATTGGAAGATATGTTGAGAGCATGTGTAATTGATTTCAAGAGTAATTGGGATGATCATTTGCCTTTGATTGAGTTTGCTTATAATAACAGCTACCATTCTAGTATTGGCATGGCTCCATTTGAAGCTCTCTATGGTAGGAGGTGTAGATCTCTTATAGGTTGGTTCAAAGTTGGTGAAATTGCTTTGATAGGACCCGAGTTGGTGCATGAGGCTATGGAGAAAGTTTGACTTATTAGAGAAAGGTTGAAAACAACCCAAAGTCGACAAAAGTTTTATGCCAATGTTAGAAGGAGAGATTTAGAATTTGATGTAAATGATTGGGTTTACTTGAAAATTTCACCCATGAAGGGTGTAATGAGATTTGGGAAAAAAGGGGAAGCTAAGCCCCCGCTATGTAGGCCCATATCAGATTGTGAGACGTGTTGGTAATGTTGCTTATGAACTTGATTTGCCTAATGATTTGGCACCGGTACACCCGATTTTCCATGTCTCATTGTTGAAGAAATGTGTTGGCAATCCGACGTCTATAGTGCCATTGAAGAATCTTCGCCTAAAAGATAGTCTTCCCTATGAAAAAGTCCCGGTTGAAATTTTAGACCGGCAAGTCCGAAAGTCAAGGAATAAAGAAGTTGCTTCGATGAAAGTTCTTTGGAGGAATCAATTAGTTGAGGGTACTACTTAGGAGGCCGAGGTCGATATGATGTCCCGATATCCTCATCTCTTTCCTTACGATCCTACTCTAGCTTAAGGTACCTAGTTCCCCATGGTTCATTCTTTTGGTCTCATGTGTCTTAGATATTCTCATGATTCCTCATTTATGCATGTTCATGAAGAGTCTAAATGTTGTGAAAATGAGTCAAATTGATTGATTTCTCTATGATTATGAGCATTGAATATGTGGTGCATAAAGTCTTCATGAAATAATGTGTTGAACATGCTTTAGCTTGGAGTTGATGTTTCCTCCTCGGATATGTGCATTTATGTGATTGCATTCTAGGTTGGGTTGTTAGTGTTTGTTCTTACCCTCCTCATGATGTCTTGATTCTCATTCGAGGACGAATGTTCCCAAGGGGGAGATAATGTAATAGCCCAGATTCGAGGGTGGAAATTTTTTGAATTTTCTAGGTTACTGCCAGTAACGACGAAAGCCACCTACGGTTCATCGGTTGACTTACGGGTCGTAGGTGGGAACTGTAAGTGGCAAGCCCAAGTTTTCAAATAGATAAGTTTCAGTACTTGATCTACGGAGCTGCAGGATGAGCCGTCGTCCATGGTACGGACCGTAGATGGGTTTCGTAGGTGAGACCCATACTTAGCTAAATTTTCCAGGCCAAAAGCCTGGCCTACGATGGCCATGTACGGACTGTAGGTCGAACCACAGACCGTACATGGGCTCCGTCGTTGGGAGGCCCAAGGATGAACTTTCTGAATCTATCTACGGAGGGACAGAACGGTCCGTAGGTTGACCGTAGGTCCCGACAGTCGATGGACCCCGACAGTTATTATTTAAGGGCTTTTTGGTCTTTTCCCTAAATGTTTAACTCCTAATCCAAGTCAGTTATGCCCTTAACCCAGACCCTATATAAGCTTCCTAAGCCTAATTTTACTCATTCTGAATCATTTCCAAATTCCCCTCTCTCAAATATTTCTCTCTTTAGAAAGGTTCTCTCAATTCTCAAGGAAGAAGAAGGGCTAGGATCCTCCATTGAAGGTCATCAATTCTTAGCAATTTCTTGTGGGCTTTGTTGAGGTATGTTAGCATTCACCATTGAAGTCCTTTCCTCCAATGGGTCCCTAGTCTTCTTCAATTTTAAAGGATCAATTTCCCCAAATTGAGTTAGGGTTTTGATCAATTCTTATGAAATCTCTATGAATCCATGCATGAATTATTATTCCTAAGCTAAGACTTTTCATGAATGAGATTATGAATGACCTAAAGATGGTTTTATGAAATCAAGCATGTTCAATCAAAATCTATGACTTTACTCTATTATGTGGGTTCCTTCAATTATGGTCAAATTGACTTGTCTATGGCTTTTTAAGCATGAGTTTGCATTAATTAAGAGAAATTCTCATGAAGCTATGTGAACCCTATGATTTGCAAATTATGAGCGTGATGAACTATGTAAAGATGAAGTTTATGAAATTATGCATGTCTCATATGAAGTTAAATGATGAATAAGTGTGCTTTGAGATTGAAGTATCAAAGTATATGTTATGTTGATGTTATGGTTGAGTTGTGAAAGGGTTTCTCACGTAATACTCTCGCTATGAATTTAACACCTACGGTTCATCGGTTGACTTACGGGTCGTAGGTGGGAACTGTAAGTGGCAAGCCCAAGTTTTCAAATAGATAAGTTTCAGTACTTGATCTACGGAGCTGCAGGATGAGCCGTCGTCCATGGTACGGACCGTAGATGGGTTTCGTAGGTGAGACCCATACTTAGCTAAATTTTCCAGGCCAAAAGCCTGGCCTACGATGGCCATGTACGGACTGTAGGTCGAACCACAGACCGTACATGGGCTCCGTCGTTGGGAGGCCCAAGGATGAACTTTCTGAATCTATCTACGGAGGGACAGAACGGTCCGTAGGTTGACCGTAGGTCCCGACAGTCGATGGACCCCGACAGTTATTATTTAAGGGCTTTTTGGTCTTTTCCCTAAATGTTTAACTCCTAATCCAAGTCAGTTATGCCCTTAACCCAGACCCTATATAAGCTTCCTAAGCCTAATTTTACTCATTCTGAATCATTTCCAAATTCCCCTCTCTCAAATATTTCTCTCTTTAGAAAGGTTCTCTCAATTCTCAAGGAAGAAGAAGGGCTAGGATCCTCCATTGAAGGTCATCAATTCTTAGCAATTTCTTGTGGGCTTTGTTGAGGTATGTTAGCATTCACCATTGAAGTCCTTTCCTCCAATGGGTCCCTAGTCTTCTTCAATTTTAAAGGATCAATTTCCCCAAATTGAGTTAGGGTTTTGATCAATTCTTATGAAATCTCTATGAATCCATGCATGAATTATTATTCCTAAGCTAAGACTTTTCATGAATGAGATTATGAATGACCTAAAGATGGTTTTATGAAATCAAGCATGTTCAATCAAAATCTATGACTTTACTCTATTATGTGGGTTCCTTCAATTATGGTCAAATTGACTTGTCTATGGCTTTTTAAGCATGAGTTTGCATTAATTAAGAGAAATTCTCATGAAGCTATGTGAACCCTATGATTTGCAAATTATGAGCGTGATGAACTATGTAAAGATGAAGTTTATGAAATTATGCATGTCTCATATGAAGTTAAATGATGAATAAGTGTGCTTTGAGATTGAAGTATCAAAGTATATGTTATGTTGATGTTATGGTTGAGTTGTGAAAGGGTTTCTCACGTAATACTCTCGCTATGAATTTAACACCTACGGTTCATCGGTTGACTTACGGGTCGTAGGTGGGAACTGTAAGTGGCAAGCCCAAGTTTTCAAATAGATAAGTTTCAGTACTTGATCTACGGAGCTGCAGGATGAGCCGTCGTCCATGGTACGGACCGTAGATGGGTTTCGTAGGTGAGACCCATACTTAGCTAAATTTTCCAGGCCAAAAGCCTGGCCTACGATGGCCATGTACGGACTGTAGGTTGAACCACAGACCGTACATGGGCTCCGTCGTTGGGAGGCCCAAGGATGAACTTTCTGAATCTATCTACGGAGGGACAGAACGGTCCGTAGGTTGACCGTAGGTCCCGACAGTCGATGGACCCCGACAGTTATTATTTAAGGGCTTTTTGGTCTTTTCCCTAAATGTTTAACTCCTAATCCAAGTCAGTTATGCCCTTAACCCAGACCCTATATAAGCTTCCTAAGCCTAATTTTACTCATTCTGAATCATTTCCAAATTCCCCTCTCTCAAATATTTCTCTCTTTAGAAAGGTTCTCTCAATTCTCAAGGAAGAAGAAGGGCTAGGATCCTCCATTGAAGGTCATCAATTCTTAGCAATTTCTTGTGGGCTTTGTTGAGGTATGTTAGCATTCACCATTGAAGTCCTTTCCTCCAATGGGTCCCTAGTCTTCTTCAATTTTAAAGGATCAATTTCCCCAAATTGAGTTAGGGTTTTGATCAATTCTTATGAAATCTCTATGAATCCATGCATGAATTATTATTCCTAAGCTAAGACTTTTCATGAATGAGATTATGAATGACCTAAAGATGGTTTTATGAAATCAAGCATGTTCAATCAAAATCTATGACTTTACTCTATTATGTGGGTTCCTTCAATTATGGTCAAATTGACTTGTCTATGGCTTTTTAAGCATGAGTTTGCATTAATTAAGAGAAATTCTCATGAAGCTATGTGAACCCTATGATTTGCAAATTATGAGCGTGATGAACTATGTAAAGATGAAGTTTATGAAATTATGCATGTCTCATATGAAGTTAAATGATGAATAAGTGTGCTTTGAGATTGAAGTATCAAAGTATATGTTATGTTGATGTTATGGTTGAGTTGTGAAAGGGTTTCTCACGTAATACTCTCGCTATGAATTTAAAATGAACACGAGGCGATTACCCATGTTCTTAAGGAGCTATTCTAATGAAGGGACAATAGGCGATCACCCATGTCTACATATAATGAACTTATGACTAATGATAGACAAGAGGCGACTACCCATGTCTACTTATGATAATTGAACTATGTCTATTCCGTGGGAATTATGCTTAGCACCGAGTTGACAAGTGGCGATTACCCATGTCCCATAAACTATGTGCCACCATAGGATGATGGTCTATGATAGACATTAGCTAGTGGATCCACGTAAGCTAAAAAGTTATGGTCTGACCTTGGCAAGTAGGGCAACCCTCTTTCGGTGTAGGGTAGACACCGGATTCCATAGTGATAGCTCACATGGTCTTATATGTCGGTTAAGGCGATTCCCCACAACTAATGAACAAAAGTGTTGATTATGATATTTCTCAAGTTAAGTAAAGATGTTTAGCTTGCTTTGACCATGGTTTATGTTCTATGTTTGCTAACCTTTATCATGTTTAGCTTGGTCATTGCATGTTATGAAAATGTCCCATTTTAGCATGTTTTAAATGATTTCATGCATTGCTATCATACTTGGTACTTGATTGTAGTAACGCATACTCTTGCCTACATTGACTTTTTGATGTAGGGCGTGGTGATTCTCCATCCACTCGTGGCTAGAGCTTAGTAGGAGTTTTGTGAAGACTTGGTGAGTCCTCATCCATCCGAGGACATAGCCTAGTTATTCTTACTTTTATGTTCTTTCTTTTGACAATGTATTGGGTTACGTCCCAAACCTTATTTTCTTTCTTATGTTAAATTGGCTTTGAGACATGAGATGTAGACTTTCACTATTTTTCTTAAAAGCTTTGATATGACATTGTCTTTTGAACTCTTTCTCTTTATGATGTATCTGTAGTACGATACAAAATGTACAAAATAGGCCCAAAAGTAACTGAGAGACAAACTAACACAAGAACCAACCCCAGACCTAGTTTCACCTATACAAAGGCTACTAAGTACTGAAATGTCATATATATATATATATATATATATATATATATAGACAGAGAACTGACTAATCTAAAATACAAAAATATGAGTCACTACAAAAGAAGGGAAGTAGCAAGTCTTTGAACGCCAGGAGCTCACCACAATCCAAGTCTGTGACAGCCACGGGAGATCCAACACTTACTGAGGGGGGTTGTATCGGGAGCTGCATTAGGAAAAGATGTAAAAGTGTAGTATGAGTACCAAAACACGGGGTACTCAGTAGGCATCATTGGCCGACTGAGCTCAGAATATCAAATATATATAAATAACATGATGAAGTTAATAGAAGGCTGAAAATAACCAAAAGAACTAAAACTAGTGAAAAGAGGATCAAACAACCAATCACACACGCCAAACAATCACACAGACAGTCAACTACACCAAGAGATGCAATGCACATGTGGCCAATGCAGGATGAATGCAAAAAGTTCCAAAGTTGTCTCGCTGGCTTTCCCATTTAACCCCGAGGCAACTACAGAACCCAGCCAGAGCTTATCAAAAGTAAAACCCAGAATTCAATCTGCGGGCCACCCGAACTTATCAACTTGTGTAAAGTACAAACCCAAAGTGGAGTCTATGGGCCACTGTTGCTTATCAAAACCTGCCTTATAAGGTGATAATTGGATATTTTCCTCCAAAACCAATTTCCATCAGTAAACCAGTTTAAAAGCCAATTTCCATCAGTAAACCAGTTTAAAAACCAGTAGTCCCACTCCTAAGGAGCTAAACATCATAAAAAAGAGTAGTGTACTGAAAATATCTCTAAAACCTCTTTTCTTTCAAAAATCAGATGCAAATATACCATGAATATGCCATGATCATGGTTCGAGTCCATACAATCTAGTCAACCAACACCAATCAGCCGATAACACACACAATCAGGTAGAGTGCCCGTCAAACCACAAGAAAACTAACTTGGAACTCTTGCTAGTCAAAGTTACGGCCTTAGGCCCAACAATTCAATAACAACAAGGTATTAACTCAAGATGTTCACTAAATCAACCAAGCCAATCCAAGTCAGTCTACACAACAACCTAAGTTTCACACCTCCTACGAGTAATTTCTACGGATACTAATCAAACAAGCACAAAGGTAAACCTAAAATAACGCTTTTCTGGCTAATACTACCCTAATCAATCCAATAATGTCCATAAATCAACTAAGGGTCCAAAAGCCTAAGCTAAGCCTAAATTTCAACCTAAACATGCATTACTATTCAAAATACATTCAATCGAAAAGAGCTAAGTCTATGAAAAGTAATGCATATCCTACCTCGAAGTCGAAGCCGCACTGAACCTTTACTCAAGTGCTTTTCTTTTTCGAAGAGCCTCGTACCGCTGCCATGCTATCTAGAATAGAACGAGCAAGTCAATACAGGACTAACAACATCTATATCACTAAAACAAATTTTGGACCAGAAATCGGGTAAAAAATCAACCCTTGAATCAACAATATAGAATTGCGATACTAAAATCGTCATTACGTTCCCCTCAGAGTGATGATCCCATGCCCAAAAAATGGGCAAAAATGGGGCTCAATTCGAACCTCAATTGGCCAAAATACCTTACTTTAAAGGTTCAAAATTTAGAGAATTGAAGGCCAAAATGATTGGAATTATAGAAATAAAGCCATAAAAATTTTAGAAGGTGGAAGGGAAGAGAATTACCTTTAAAGCACTTAAATCGGACGTGAAATAAGGAAAATCACCCAAGGCTGAGCTCTACCAGTTGGGTTTATTTTTTGAAGAAGTGAAGGAGAATTGGGATTTTAATCCCAGCGATTTTTGCAAAAGCTGCCAAATGTTCGCTTAAGCTAACATAGGCCCACAAAAGCAACCCCCGCCTAAGAGTCTCCTATCATTTAAGCGGCGTCTTGGTCGCAAAAGTGACCTACGTAAAGTGAAGGGCTGGTCGCTTAAGCGACCCCTGCCTCACTGGACCCCATCACTTAAACGACCCCTTGGTTGCTAAAGCGGACTTCACTTAAGTGATCAAGGGTTCAAAAAATCCAAGGCACCAGAAACCTGAAATCAGAAAAAAAGAGCTAAGTATTCCAAAACTTCGAACAAGCCCTCAGAATTCATTTGGAGTTCAAACGATGCAAACCACTCCATAACGACATTTTAGAATCAATAAATTGATGAAACAGATAACCGAGGCTATTTCGTCAAAATATGACCAAATTCAACACTTCACAAAGAAACGCAAACAAAATGCTAAAACCTAAAAAACTCATCCCTCCCCCTCCCCCTCCCCGTCCCCCACTTGCTCTCTCTTCTAGTTTTTTTCCTTCTTGAATCTTGTCCACCATTTAAATATTTTTTTTTTTAACTAATGAAAAATAAAACAAGGGAGAGAAAAAGAGGAAAATAACGACGACATTCATATATAAATATTTAGTTCAATAGAAGATGATTTAATTAAGTAACTATGTACATATACTACATTTTTCTTTTTAGTGTACCAAAAATGTAAAATAAAAGAATGTAAATAACTTTTTTTCCTATCCCACCCACCCACCCACAAAGATAATAATACAAATTAAAAGAATATGAACATGTAAGTTAATTTAAAGTTTTAATCATTGATATTCTAATTAAGAATAAGAGATTAAAAAAATAATAAAAAGAGGGAATGAACAAGACAATTGGGTAATTGATAGAAATTTTATATTAATAAAAAAGTAAATCTTTTTAATAGGCGAGTATGAATTTTAGTTGGATCCCCAATTATGATTTGGGGTATAATAAATTGGGGATTAATTTAAAATAGTCCAATAGGAAGATATCATGAAATTAATAATTTTTTGGATATTATTTTCAAGCGTATTGGGTCAAAATATGAATCATATGTACTTTTTATTATTTATTTGAGAAGGGTCTAAATTAGGACCAATCAGATTAGGCAACATTATAAATAAATATTTAATAATTTATTTTAGGGGAGCTGTTAAAAATAATGGGAATATGATCCAAACGGTTAATATCGAGGGTATTTTCGAGCGAAAAGATTGACGTCAGGAGTATTTGAGGCCCGAAAGATGGATGAAGGGTAGTTTTGTACCAATTCATATAGTTGAGGGGCATGTTGGTTTGTATTGAGTGTAAAAAGATATTTGAGCATAATCCTTTTTGTCGGTCCTTATGGCCTGACCCTCACCTCATAAGTTGGGTATTGTTTTGGCATATGACCACCTATGTCATAAAGCGAGATATAGTTGGGTGTTATAAAAAAATGGCGTCATTGACGGGGACTGTTAGCGATTGCCTTGAATTGATTTTAGGATTCAATCTTTCGTGCATTTTTTGTTCTTGTTATTTCTTTTTGTGTTGTAGTGTGTTGTGAAAATAGGGCAAAGATGAGTCTCACATATGAAAATGAAAGCGTAGCCAGATTTGCACTTGATGATGGTGATGATGAGCCCGTAGAACTTGGTGCAGTTGGAGCCATTCACCTACCAACCACAGTAGGAAATGTGGTTTTCCAAGTCACTAGCACCATGTTGCACCTCCCTCAAATGAAAGGACTCTTTGGAGGGCAAGCAGTTGAGGACACGAATAACATCATCAAAAATTTGTGGAGGTGTGTCTTCCCTTTAAAATAAGGAATATTATACAAGAATTTATTCGGCTATGGTTGTTCACATTCTCATTGACCGGGGAAGCCACTATATGGCTTGATGAGTTACCTCAAGGTTCAATCACTTTTTGTGCTGAACATAAGATTGCATTCCTTGAGAAATTTTCCCACCCTCGCATATGCTTAAGTTTTCAGATGAGATAAACAATTTTCAGCAGCTACCTAGTAAGGCCATTCATGAAGTGTGGTTGAGGTTTAAGAAAAAGGTTTCATTGTGTTTGAACCATGGTTTTTCGGATGCAGTGTTGTTACAAAACTAATACCGATCTTTGGATGAGGTAAGCCAATCGATGGTGAAAAATTTGGCAAGAGGTTCTATAATGGACCACAGTTATGAGTTGGCCTCTATTGTCCTTGATCGAATGAAAAAGACAAACATGGTGTGGCATACAAGAGATAGTAAGAGATCTGTGGGTCTATAATCCACAAGCATGACAAGTGAGATGAGACGAAGAGAAAAAGAGTGTGATGAGAAAATAATAAAAATGACGACTTATGTGGAGCTCTTAGCTAAACATATGTTGGGAATCAGAACAAAAAGCGTGAATGCTATCGAATTACGTGGTTCACCACCACTCGAGGATGAGGAGGATTATGCCTTATTTGATGAAGAGATAAGGTACTTGGGGAATCAAGGGTAGTGTTCTCGATCAGGGTATTAAGGCACCAACCAAGGTCCTTGGTGTCATTATGAAGAGAATCAAGGTTGGAGAGACTGTGAAGGTCAACAAAGAGACCGTGAGGGGCAATGGAGTTAGCGAGTGGTAAAAGCTAAACTATGTTCAATTTTTCATGACATAGGCGGTCTTATGCAAAACAATACCTAATTTTAGAGGTCGGGGTTGAACCACAAGGATCGGAAGATGGGATCACCTTCAATTGAATTCACAACTACACTAGTTTTGATGCACCTGCGTTGCACGTGAATATCAAACCATGTACTACACTATTTTTAAAAATAATGGCAATACTATTAAATTATAAAAATTAAACAAACAATTATAAATGGAATGATATAGTATAAGTTCCTATGAATTGTTGATGTAAACTTTCTTTTGATTACTACTCAAAGTTGTCAAATCAACATCTGAAAAACACCTATAACTATTTATAATATAAAGCTAGGTATAGATAAGGTGATCTGACACTTCTCTATGGCCTCCAATCAAATTTATCTTTTTCCTTTTTTTTTTGAATTTTTTCTCATTTTAAAATTAATTTTAATATGTAAATATAAAAAAGTCACTCTTAAAATCTCTTAGTTACACCTCTTAAATATAATTTCTCCTCCCTCCCCTATAGTGCATTACTTAGTTATATCGTTGGAGTTCTTACTTTTAATATAATATAATATAATATAATAAATATAATATAATAAATATAATATAATAAATATAATATAATATAATATAAGTATTGATATAAAATATAGAAGATATGCTAAATTTGATATTTTTAGTTAGAGTATTATATGAATTTAACATTCTTGTTAAGGAGTGTTCAAATTCCATTGAACTTTGAGATTGTCAACGTCTGGAAATCACACTTGAGTTTCTAAGAAGACAAGAATAGAAAACATAAAAAAATTTTAGTTTAAAAATATGAGGAAACTCCTCAATTTAAAGTTAACAAAGGGTAGTATGAGCATCTGCTTATTGTGTCTTATCATAAAAGTCACAATCCTTCAAAAAAGTCGCAGCTCTTTTGAAAAGTTGTAAGCATTCAATGTAAAGAGGCCTTCTTTTAATATAATATAATATAATATAAATAAATAAATATAATATAAAATATAGAATATATACTAAATTGGGTGTTTTAAGAAGAAGAAGAACAATAGAAAACTTTTAAAAATTGTAGTTTAAAAATGTGAGGAAATCCCTCTTTATATAGCCAACAAAGGGTAGTGTATGAAAATATGCTTATTGTGCCTTATCAAAAAACGTCACAACCCTTCAAAAATGTCACAACTCATCGGAAAAGTCATAACTCTTTGGAAGAGTCACAACCCTTCGGAAAAGTCACAACTTTTCAAAAAAGTCACGACCCTTTAGAAAAGTCACTACCCTTTGAAAAGGACACAACTAATCGGAAAAGTTATAACTCTTTGGAAATGTCACAACCCTTCAATGTGAAAAGGTGTCTGCTTTTAATATAATATAAATAAATACATATAATATAACATAATACAATATATAATATAGAAGATATACTAAATTGGTGTTTTTAAGTGGGGGGGGAGGGGGGGGGGGTATAATAATTAGCATTTAAGTTAGGTAGTTCATACTTTTAAGGTAGTATAGATAAAAAGATAGATATAGATTTATCTAATTTTAATTTGATATGAAATTTTAAAAAATAAAGAACACTTTTAATTTAAGGATATGTAGAAAATATAAAAATGACTTTTAACTTTGTGGTCTTAAACATGCCCCCCTCCCCCCCCCCCCCGCCAAGAAAAAGAATGTTCTATATAAAACTGAATAACAATAAAAGTACAACAAATAAATTGGAAACTGAGGAGTTCTTATTAAATCTAATTTGGACTCCTCAAACAAGTTTTTGATCAAATCCTTTTTCTCCAACTGTTTGAGGCTTTTCATAGCTTGAACACCAAGTTGTAGTTTGTGCAACATAAAATCATTGAACTTCTTGTCAAGTAGAAGTTGTTGCAAAAGTATATTTATGACAATGAAAATGAGTACATATTAATTATCTAGATAGTCTTCTAGTTGGAAGTTGAGTCATTCCATTCTCCTTGTTGCATCAATTTTTGTTGAGCTATCTAATTTACCTACAAACAATATTGTAATTGCATAATCGAACAATTCTCACAAACTTCCTTGTTTTAAGAAGAAGAAGAATAAAAAACTTGCAAAATTTAAAGATTATAAATGTGAGAAAACTCCTCTATTTATAGACAACAAATGATAGCATGAAAAGGTGCTTATTGTGCCTTATCAAATAAGTCAGAACCCTTCAGATAAATCGCAACCATTCGGAAATGTCATAGCTCATCGAAAAAGTCACAACTCTTTAAAAAAAGTCATAACCCTTCGGAGAAGTCACTACCCATCAATGTGAAAAGGTGCTAGCTTTTAATATAATATAAAACAAACAAATAAATAAATAAAATATAACATAATATAAAATATATAATATGTACTCCATCCGTCCAACAATAGTTGTCCACTATACTAAAAATAGTTATCTAACAATACTTGTCCAATTTAGAAAATCAAGAGATAATTTACCTTTTTTGTCTATTTTACCCTTGTTATTAAATACTATTTATCATTTAACACATTTCTCAAAGCAATAAATTTAATAAAGTCAAAGGATAATATAGTAATATTACCCCTATTATTTATTATTTCTTAAGGGGTGTGCCAAGTCAATAGTGGACAATTATTGTTGGACAGAGGGAGTATTAAATTGGGTATTTTAAGTTGGGGGCATTATAGTAATTTAATATTCAAGTTAGTCACAACTAAAATTCACCAATATCAAATAACAAAAGGGGGAATCATAGAAAATATAATCTATCAAGTTTGGAAAGGACTAGGGGTGTGTGCATAGTGATTGGGGTTTCAACTCAAATAGGCAAAGATTAATCACAACCAAATTGATTGTTACATGGATAGCATTTGGTCTAGGCTACATTCGATATTCTCTCGAACTATCAAACATATTTCCCTTGGATTCTCTCAAACTCCAAGATCCCTTCAAATAAAATACAAAACATTGCTTGAGTTGATAGATTATTCGTAGATCATATCATTAAATGAGAAATTACTTCAATTATCCCATAGTAATCTTAACAAGTCCTCACTATTGAGTCATACCCAACTCCATTTTGCTTTCTCAGTCCAAAATGGTGTTAGAGAGCTCAATCAATGTTTGCAACCACTGATTTTTAGATTAAAACTTCAAGACAAAAATAGATCCATGTCATACAATCAATTTTAAAACCGATTAATCAATACCCATTTCGGGTTTTACTCCCCCATCAAGCACACAAAACCATATATAAGGATTTAGCTTCTCACAAAAGAAGAAATAGAGACAATACACATGTCACGACCTGATTTCTCAAGTCATGATGGCGCCTACAACCCACCGGTAGGCAAGCAAAACTCTATCCCAAAACTTAACAGTAATGGGACTAAGAGTGGAAACTAGCCTCAACTACGCGGAAGCAACAAATACAACATATAAGGAAGCGGAAGCGAAACCAAAATAATATATACAAGACACCTCCCAAAATCTGGAAGTCACATGTACAGAACTACTAACAAGAGTACAAGTCCCAAAAGTAGACCACAGAAACAACTGTCTCGAAAACAAAAGACAAGCCAAAATACATATATACAGAAGGAGACAGGTAATCCCAGAACGCCATGTGCTCACTCTAGTCTCCTGAAATGAAAGCTCCAGGCCCGATCTCAACGCTGATAACTGGTGCTCGGACCTGCATAACGAAAAAAGATGCAGAGTGTAGCATGAGTACCAAAACAATAGGTACCCGGTAGGCATCATAGGCCGATTGATAAAGAAAGGTAAAAATAGGCAGACAAGATAGAATCAACAACAGCAGAGGTCAAAAGAACAGGAAACGGAAAGCGGAAAGTAAACTGAGAATAGCTACACTAAACCCAACTGGGCCCTCCATAAGACCCGCTGTGCACACTCATGCGCAAGTTTAAATAAAAACCCGAACGGACCCCCATAAGCCCGACAGGTACACTGAAAAGCTAAAACTACGGAATCAAGGAACATAACTCCTAATTGATCAAATACCCAACACTAAACCGATCACAACTCTGACCTTCCAAATCAATACACCAATCCAGCAAGCTACTCCGGGGGCATGAACCCAGCCAGCCGAGTACTGCAAGAAGGGTGAGGGACACCCACCCCTCCAATTAACCCGATCACCAACTGCCCAATTAGGCTATCACTCCGGGGGCACTGCCCAGGGCCAAGCCTATGCCAAGCGAGTGAGCCTTCTAACATTTCGGGGGAGTTGTCCCAGCCAGACGAATGAACCATCAAACACTCCGGGGGCTCTGTCCTAACAAGACAAGTGAACCATATATTACTCCGTGGGCTTTGTCCCAGCAAGACAAGTGAAACATCTAGTACTCCGGGGGCTCTGTCCCAGCCAGACAAGTGAAACATCTAGTACTCCGGGGGCACTGTCCCAGCCAGACAAGTACGTGGGTTATGTCTACTCTGCAGTGGACCACAAATAATCGAAGTCCAACTACTCTGACGTCTAATAACTTCGGGGGCGCTGCCCAAGCCAGAAAAATATGCGGGCTACATCGACTCCAAAGAGGATCTCAAATAACTCAGGTATCGTGGATCGCTGTCAACTCCCCACATATCCTCAACACAGAACCGGATAAAGTCAATACCAACCATACCACGCCAGACTAAACATCATAGGCCGCCGCCCTCAAAGGTATATCAACCGAAGGCTCCCAGCCTAATATAATCCAACTGGCAATCGGCGCAACGGCGACATCTTTCGATAGAATCCCAAGAATTGCAGAGATAAGGGAGAAAGAATCAGAAGATCCGTAAGCCACGAAAATGCCTATACTAAGGCTCATATTATCAGACCCAAGTGTGATATACCAGTTTATAAGGATCTAGGTCATCCGAATCGACGTCAGATACATACTTAAGTCAACCAGGTACATGGGACTATGTCAACCATATAACAACCTATTCTAAGGCAGAATCACAACAATCAGCGAATCATGGAGTGAAAGAACTCGGTCCCACTCATGCAACATAAGATAACCACCGACAGATAACCCATAATAAAAAGATCAAACCAATCAAGTGAACAACCCAACCTATAGCATGATACTAGCTCATAACAACCCAACAGTCAACTCCAAACTAAGGAATCGGGGAATGAGGGAAACAACCCTAGCCAACCACCCCAGATTCATAATTACCAACCAGCAATTACGTATTCAAGCTAAATCTAGAAGGAAGGGAAGCCGTAACCTACCAAAAAGCCGATCAAAAGTGCTCCAAGTTACTCAACCAGAGATTTTCCCTTTTGAACGGCCTCGGACAGCTGCCACGCTATCAAAAATAGAATTATAGTGTCAATACGGTCGTTTAAACACTAAAATTAACAAAATCAGAGACAGACCAATTTTGGAGTCATATCGGGCAAAGTGGGACCCGCTTTGGATTTTATGGAATTGACTCAGTGAAAAGGTCCTAAATCCTTCCCTGAACGTGAATCCCAAAACGTACCACCCATCAAGGCTCGAACCTACTCCTAACAGCCAACAACAACAAAAAGCAAAACTTAACAAAAATAGGCCAAAAATTAACTTACCACTCGTATTCACAAAATTCGAGGACCACCCAACGCCAACCAACCTAAATCCCATGAAGCCTATAAGAATCTAAACGCCTGGAACATCGAATCACCAAAAACCGATACAAGATGAGGTAGATATGAGGTTTTGAAGCTCTCCAACGAGTGAGCTTCGACCTCATTCAATAGACACTGCCAGGCCCTACTTCTCTGCCAACACGGTTAATGCTCCGCAAAGGCAGAGGTGAGCCAATCAGTGCTCCGCGAACGTGGCCCCAGGCCCGTGAACGCGGAGAACAAAATCTCCCTTCACCCAACAGACCTCCGCGAACGTGAAGAACCTCCCGCGAATGCGGAGCTCAGGAACCTAGACCTTCGCGAACGCAGAGAGCCTTCCGCGAATGCGGAGCACAAGAAACCTCTCACCAACTCAGACCTCTGCGAACGCGGAGCATAAGAATACATCCACTCTTCACAGACCTCCGCGAACGCGGCCTCTAGCCCGCGAACACAGAGTAGACTCTCCCACACCTCCGTGAATGTAGAGCCTATCCCGCGAACGCGGAGAGTAAATAAGTCAGCGGTTTTGATTGCTGCATCAGCTAAGTTTATGACAATTCCAAAACTCCGACGGGGTGCTCGGGATTCGTTCGGAATCCCGTGCATGCAAACGAAATATGCTACCCCCTCCAATTCGACGTTCTGAACTCAATGGCGCAATAAAAATTTCCATACGAGGTCGTTTTGATAAAAAGTGGGTCCCACACCCAAAGAGCCATTTTAGCCAATTTCTACTAGAGGCCTCAAAATCAAATCAGAAGCTCCCGGTAATTCTTGAAATGTCGTTCTAGACCAAACTCAGCATTCCGGAACTAACCGCGCTGTCAGAATTTTCATTTGAGTGCGTTTTCTAAGAATGTTGACCGAAGTTAACCTTAAACCAAATTTCAAAGACTAAAGAGCTAACTGGCCCCAAAATCACACCAGAAACCTCGAGACTCGGGCAAACTATGCTTCTAGCCTAATTTGGCGCTCCGGAGCTGATGGAACCGTGAGAATTCTCATCTGAGGTCATTTACCTGAAGTTATGATCGAAATCAACTTTTCAAGGTTCAAAAGCTCCAAAACAGAAAAACAAGCGTAAAACCTAAACGAACGACTAGGCGACCGAACAGTCAGTGCCAGCAAGTCATAAATGACTTGGGGTCGCAACAGGAACGCTCTAAATGATGGAAAGAAGGCATTAACACAGAAATGACCTGGATGGTCATTACAATATCCACTACTAAAAAGGACTTTCATCCATGAAAGTAAGGATCAAGAAGTACCTGAGGGCTCAAATAAGCTGGGGAATTACTCTCGCATCTCCCGATCGATCTCCCAGGTAGCCTCCTCAACTGGACGATGCCTCCAACAGACCTTAACCACAGGAATGACTCTCGATCTCAGCTGCCTCACATCTCTGGCCAAAATAGCAACTGGCTCCTCAGTATAGGTCAAGAGATCATCCAACTCAACATCATCATACTACAGCACATGAGACTCATCTAGAACATATCGGCGCAGTATCGAAACATGGAAAATTGGATGAACGACTAAGAATGCTGGAGGTAAAGCTAACTCGTAAGCCACCTCGCGAACTGCCCTCAAAATCTCAAAAGGCCCGATATACCTGGGACTAAGCTTGCCCCTCCTCGCAAATCTCATCACGCCCTTCATAGGCGATACTCGGTGGAATACTTTGTCACCCACGACAAAACTCAACGGTTGACGCCTACGGTTTGCATAGCTCTACTGTCTACTCTGAGCCATCCTGAGCCTATCTTGGATTAACCTCACATGCTCCAAGGACTCTTGAAACAAATCTCTACCATGCGGCCTAGGCTCCGTGGACTCAAACCAACCAACCGGAGTGCGACAACGCCTACCATATAAGGCCTCAAACGGGGCCATCTGAATGCTGGAATGGTAGCTGTTGTTGTACGCAAACTCTGCCAAGGGCAAGAAATGGTCCCACTGACCCCCAAAATTTATAACACATGCCCACATTTATCCTCAAGAACCTGGATAGTGCGCTCTGACTGGCCATCAGTCTGCGGGTGAAATGTTGTGCTAAGATCAACACGGGTGCCCAACTCCTCCTGGAATGCTCTCCATAAGCTGGAAGTGAACTGTGGGCCCAGTCTGAGATGATAAAAATAGGCACACCATGAAGACGGACTACTTCCCGAATGTAGATACAGGCTAACCTCTCAGCATGGTAGGATGTATGAACAGGGATGAAGTGTGATGACTTGGTCAATCGATCCATGATGATCCAGATACTGTTAACACCCCTAGGAGTTCGTGGCAATCCCACAACAAAGTCCATGGTGATACGCTCCCACTTCCACTCAGGAATGGGTAACCTCTGCAACTCCCCACTAGGCCTCATATGCTTGGCCTTCACCTGCTGGCTACACAAACAACGGGACACATAGTCTGAGATGTCCCTCCTCATATTGCTACATCAGTAATGCTGCCTCAAATTACGATACATCTTAGCTATGCCCGGATGAATAGAATATCTGGAATTACGGACCTCGCTAAGGATCAGCTGGATCAAATCATCAACTCTGGAAGCTTGCCCGACATCACCTGGATCAAATCATCAACTCTGGAAGCTTGCCCGACATCACCTGCCAAAACTCTATCCCTGAGTGCCACCAAAGACTCATCCTCAAACTGATAGCCACATATCTGATCAAGCAGAGATGACTGAACCCCCACATATGCTAACACCCTGCTGGAATCTGAAACATCAAGTCTGATCATCTCATTGGCTAAGGACTGAATGTCCAAAGCCAAGGGTCACTCCGAAACAAAAAGGAAGGCTAGACTACCCATACTCACTGCCTTCTGACTCAAGGCGTCTGCTACTACATTCGCCTTGCCCGGATGGTAGAGAATAGAGAGGTCATAGTCTTTCAGGAGCTCTCTTCAATGATGCTGCCTCGAATTAAGGTCCCTCTGAGTCATGATATACTGAAGGCTCCTGTGATCAGTGTAGATCTCACAATGAACTCCATACAGGTAATGCCTCCATATCTTAAGCGCGAAAAGTACCTCCACCAACTCCAAGTCATTAGTGGGGTAGTTGCGCTCATGCAACTTAAGCTGCCTCGACGCATAAGAAATAACCCGGCCTTGGTGCATCAGAACACAACCCAAACCAACACCGGATGCGTCACAATAGACCTTGAAGCCCTCGCCCTCAACTGGAAGAGTCAATATAAGAGCGGTGGTAAGCAACTCCTTGAGCCTCAGAAAGCTCCTCTCACACTCCTCCGACCACACAAAGGGAACATCCTGGCGAGTCAACTGATTCAAAGGTGCCGCTAAAGTGGAGAAACCCTCAACAAAGCGTCTGTAGTGCCCTGCTAATCCAACGAAGCTCAGAATCTCAGTCACAGAAGTGGGCCTAGCCCAACTACGGATAGCCTCAATCTTCATTGGATCCACCATAATATCATCCTTAGACACCACGTGCCCTAAGAATGCTACAGACTCAAGCCAAAACTAGCACTAGCCGATGATCTCTCAAAATCTGGAGCACTATCCTCAAATGCTGCTCATGCTCACGATGGCTCCGCAAGTATACCAAGATGTCATCAATGAAGACTATGAAGAAGGAGTCTAAATACGGCCTGAATACACGAGTCATCAAGTCCATAAAGGCGGCAGGGGCATTGGTCAACCCAAAAGACATAACCAGGAACTCATAATGGCCATAGCGAGTCCTAAATGCTGTCTTAGGGATGTGCGCTACTCTAATCCTCAGCTGATGATAACAGATCTCAAGTCGATTTTAGAAAACACGGCAGCACCCTGAAGCTGGTCGAATAGATCATCAATACGAGGCATAGGATAAAGGTTCTTCACCGTCACCTTATTCAACTGCCTGTAATTGATACACATCTGCATAGTGCCGTCCTTCTTCTTCACAAACAGGACTGGGGCACCCCAAGGCGATACACTAGGTCTGATGAATCCTCTACTCAAGAGATCCTGAAGTTGATCACTGAGCTCTGTAGGTGCCATGGGGTACAGTGGGATAGAAATGGGATGAGTACCCGGCTCCAAGTCTATGCCAAAGTCAATGTCCCGATCTGGGGGTAGGCCAACATGCACTACATCAACTGTAGGGCCCTCCCTACTCACATCTCTAACATATACCAAGTAAGCCAAGCATCCACTGTCCACCAATCTCTAGGCCAGAATACAAGAAATCACCCCAACTGGTGTGCGACTACAAGAACCCTTCCACACCACCGGCGGGATACCAGGAATGGCTAAAGTCACGGTCTTGGCATAACAATCCAAGATAGCCCGGTGAGGAGATAGCCAATCCATACCCAGAATCACATCAAAGTCTACCATACACAGCACAATAAGATCAACCAGAGTGTCCTGCCCCCGCATGGTCACAACACAGGACCTGCAAACCTAATCCACTACTAAACAATCCACTACTGGGGTCGAAACACGCAATGGAATCGATAAGGGCTCAGGACTCACTCCCAATCGAGGCACATAGTAATAAGAAACATATGAATAGGTAGAACCAGGATAAAATAAGGCTGAAGCGGACTGATGGCATAAGAGAACCGTACCTGTGATCACATCATCTGACACCTTGGCCCATGCTCTGGCTGGAGCTGCATAAAAGTGGCCCTGGGCACCTCTACCCCGCGCATCCACTCTACCACCTATCCTGCCTCCCCTGGGGCCTCCTCGAGAACCCTGTTGCTGACCCCCTCCTCTAGCTGGAGGTGCTACTACTGAAACTGGTCTCACTGTCTGAGGGGCTGGTAAAGCTGACCTGGATAAAGGGGACTCCCTGGCCCAATGACTAAGCTCCCCACAAGTGAAGCAGCCCTGAGAAGGCCTGCTAACTGCTGGAGGTTGGCCACCCCGACCTGATGATCCTGACTGAAACCCACCTCGGCCCTTACTCAGACTGGCACTAAAACCGCTCTGACGGTGCTGATCACCCTTTGAGGTCTGCAACGCTGCCTGAAACGGGCGACTGGACTGCCTTGGCTGGAACCCCTGGTGAAACTGGTCCTGAGTAACTCTAGACCTAGAACGGGGCCCACTAGCCCAACCATCATGTCTGACCTTCTAGTCGCTGCCCCTTGGGCCTCGCGACGCAGCTGCTGCTGCACACCCTTGATAGCAGCTAAGATCTGGGATAGCATTTCCTGAAGATCAGGAGCGGTAGCTGGTACGGGCGGTGGCTGGGTCGATCTTGCCCCTACCGGCTGAGGAGGAACTTGATCTACCTGAGGCTTTGGCTACGACTCCGAAGTCCTCTCTGTAGCGCGGCCTGGTGCCGTAGCACCCGTTCGACCTCGGGGTTGACCTCTACTACGCGAATGAGCCATCCTGTAACAGAGGGGAACAAGTGAAATTTCAAGAAACCAATTGGACAACAACGCACGAAAAAGATACAAATTAAGAAAACATCCTACGGACATCCTATAGCATCCCGAAGATAAGTCACGGACGTCTCCGTGCCGATCCTCATAACTCTACTAGATGCTAGTTCTGTACAAGTGAGACTAACGAACCTGGGCTTTGATACCAATTTGTCACGACCCGATTTCTTAAGTCAGGATGGCGCCTACAATCCACCGATAGACAAGCCAAACTCTATCCCGGAACTTAACAGTAATAGGACTAAGAGTGGAAACTAGACTCAACTATGCGGAAGCAACAAATACAATACATAAGGAAGCGGAAGCGAAACCAAAATAATATATACAAGACACCTCCCAAAATCTGGAAGTCACATGTACAGAACTACTAACAAGAGTACAAGTCCCAAAAGTGGACCACAGAAACAACTGTCTCGAAAATAAAAGACAAGCCAAAACACAAATATACAGAAGGAGACATGTAATCCCAAAACGCCACGTGCTCACCCTAGTCTCCTGAAATGATAGCTCCAAGCCCAATCTCAACGCTGATAACTAGTGCTCGGACCTGCATCACGAAAATAGATGCAGAGTGTAGCATGAGTACCAAACAAGAAGTACCCAGTAGGCATCATAGGCCGACTGAGCAAGAAAGGTAAAAACAGTCAGATAAGATAGAATCAACAACAACAGAGGTCAATAGAATAGGAAATGGAAAGCGAAAAGTAAACTGGAAATAGCTACACTAAACCCAGCTGGGCCACCCATAAGACCCGCTGGGCACACTCGTGCACAAGTTTAAATAAAAACCCGAACGGACCCCCATAAGCCCGACAGGTACACTGAGAAGCTAAAACTACGGAATCAAGGAACAGAACTTCGAATTGATCAAATACCCAACACTGAACCGATCACAACTCTGACCTTCCAAATTAATACGCCAATCCGGCAAGCTACTCCAGGGGCATGAACCCATCCAGCCAAGTACTGCAAGAAAGGCGGGGGCACACCAACCCCTCCAATTAACCCAATCACCAATTGCCAAATTAGGCTATCACTTCGGGGGCACTGCCTAGGGCCCAGCCCATGCAAGGCGAGTGAGCCTTCTAACATTCCGGGGGTGCTGTCCCAGCCAGACGAATGAACCATCTAACACTCCGGGGGCTCAGTCCCAGCTAGACAAGTTAACCATATAATACTCCGGGGGCTCTGTCCCAGCCAGACAAGAGAAACATCTAGTACTCCGGGGGCTCTATCCCATCAAGACAAGTGAAACTTCTAGTACTCCGGGGGCTCTGTCCCAGCCAGATAATTACGTGGGCTATGTCTACTCCGTAGAGAACCACAATAACCAAAGTCCAACTGCTCTGAAGTCTAATCACTCCGGGGGTGCTGCACAAGCCAGACAAGTGTGCGGGTTACATCAGCTCCGAAGAGGATCTCAAATAACTCAGGTATCGTGGATCGCCATCCACTCCCCACGTATCCTCAACACAGAACCGGATAAAGTCAATACCAACCATACCACACCAGACTAAATATCACGGGCCGCCGCCCTCACAGGTATATCAATCGAAGGCTCCCAGCCTAACACAATCCAACCGGCAATCGGTGCAATGGCAACATATTCCGGTAGCATTCTAAGAACCATAGAGATAAGGGAGAAAGAATCGGAAGATCCGAAAGCCACGAAAATGCCTATACTAAGGCTCATACTATCAGACCCAAGTCTCCTATACTAATCTACAAGGATCTAGTTCATCCGAATCGACGTCGGATACATACTCAAGTCAACCAGGTACATGGGACTATGTCAACCATATAACAACCTATTCTAAGGAAGAATCACAACAATCAACCAATCACGGAGTGAAAAAACTCATTCCCACTCATGCAACATCAGATAACCACCGACAGATAACCCACAATACAAAGATCAAACTAATCAAGTCAACAACCCAAACTATAGCATGATACTAGCTTATAACAACCCAGCAGTCAACCCCAAACTAAGGAATCGGGGAATGAGGGAAACAACCCTAGCCAACAACCACAGATTCACAATTATCTACCAGCAATTACGCATTAAAGCTCAATCTAGAAGGAAGGGAAGCCGTAACCTACCAAAAAGTTGATCACAAGCGCTCCAGGTTACTCAACCGGAGATTTTCCCTTCGGACGGCCTCGGACTGCTGCCACGCTATCAAAAATAGAATCACAGTGTCACTACGGTCGTTTAGACACTAAAATCAACAAAATCAGAGACAGACCAATTTTGGAGTCAGACCAATTTTGGAGTCAAATCGGGCAAAGTGGGACCTGCTCTGGATTTTCCAGAATTGACTCAGTGAAAAGGTCCTAAATCCTTCCCTGAACTTGAATCCCAAAATGGACCGCCCATCAAGGCTCGAATCTACTCCTAACAGCCAACAACAACAAAAAGTAAAACTTAACAAAAAAAGGCCAAAAATCAACTTACTACTCGAATTCTGGAATTCGAGGCCGACCCAACGCCAACCAACCTAAAACCCACGAAGCCTACGAGAATCTAAGTGCCTGGAACTTTGAATCACCAAAAATCGATGCAAGATGAGGGAGATATGAGGTTTTGAAGCTCTCTAATGAGTGAGCTTCGACCTTATTAAATAGACACTGCCAGGCCCCTCTTCTCCGCGAACGCGGTCAACGCTTCACGAACGCGGAGGTGAGCCAATCAGTGCTCCGTGAACGAGGAGAAAAAAATCTCCCCTCACCCAACAAATCTCCGCGAATGCGGAGAACCTCCCGCGAACGCTGAGCTCAAGGACCCAGACCTCCGCGAACGCAGAGCACAAGAAACCTCTCACCAACTCAGACCTCCACGAACGCGGAGAGCCTTCTCTGAACGCGGAGCACAAAATACACCAACTCCTCACAGACCTCCGTGAACACGGGCTCTGGCCTGTGAACGTGGAGTAGACTCTCCCACAACTCTGCGAACGCTGAGCCTATCCTGCGAACGCAGAGAGTAATTGTGTCTGCAGTTTTGACAGCTGCACCAGCTAAGTTTCGGACAATTCCAAAACTCCGACGGGGTGCTTGAAATTCCTTCGGAACCCCGTGCACGCAAACAAAATATGCTACCCCCTCAAATGAGGCCGTTTCGATAAAAAGTTGGTCCCACACCCAAAGAGCCATTTTAACCAACTTATACCGGAGGCCTCAAAATCAGATCGAAAGCGCCCGATAATTCTCGAAAGGTCATTCTAGACCAAACTCGGCATTCCAGACCTAACCACGCTGTCAGAATTTTCATCCAAGTGCGTTTTGCAATAATCTTGACCGAAGTCAACCTTAAACCAAATTTCAAAGACTAAAGAGATAACTGGCCCCAAAATCTCGCCGAAAACCCCGGGACTCGGGCAAACCATGCTTCTAGCCTAATTTGGCCGCTCCATAGCTGATGGAACCGTCAAAATTCTCATCTCGTTAGAACCGCTCAAGGTTTAAAAGCTCCAAAACAGAAAAACTGGCATGAAACCCAAACGAACAACTAGGCGGCCGAACAGTCGGTGCCAGTGAGTCATAAATGACTTGGGGTCGCTACAGGAATGCTCTAAATGACATAAAGAAGGCATTAACACAGAAATGACCTGGAGGGTCATTACAACACATGTAGGAAATCTCCATTTCAAGCTAATGTGAGTAACAAAATTTGAAATCCAAGCTTAGAGTGATACAAATCTGAGGTTTCTTCCTCTACAAGCTAAAGAAGTTTTTCACTATACTCTATTAATATCTTTTGAGAAAAAGGAAGTCTTTCCTCAATATCCATAATTGTAAAGAAGATAAAGGTACATAATTACACAAATCTCCATTCTATCCTTGGAACTTTCCAAAGGAAGCACTAAATTCCTTAATTACAGTTTTGCCTTTCAGCTTCCATTTATGAACTTGCGCTGGACCGGTAAAATGCCAATCTAGGATTGTAAAGCGCTAGTTGCTTCTCTGCTTCAACTTTCAGTTCTCTTTAGAGAATCTCCACTGGGATTGGTGAGCCACCGATCAAGAATTGAACCACGGCAGATAAAGCATCAATACTGAGGCAGCTTTGATCCTTTCAAGCCGATGTTTAGTCGATGAGATGCCTGTTGGTTCCTGTGGGATGCCAGTTCCTTCGTTGGTGTGCTTCAGTGATTATAAGCTTCAAATCGGCCAAACTTGTTTTTTCCATAGAATGCCAGCATACAAGAGAATTTGGGACTAAAATCCCCTCAATTAACATTAAAACATTGCAATAATTCATGAATTTGAGTCCAATGAGTTGGTAAAATACCAACTCATCAAACCTCCAAACTTGAACTATTGCTAGTCTTCAAGCAAAACACTCACTAAGCATAGGACTCAAACTCAGCTGCACCCAAGATAGGATTTTTATAAATACATACTTGACTCAAAATAATGAAAACAAAAAACACAAAACAAAAGACTTTATACAAGCAAAACTCACCATTGGTTCCACCACTATTCACTAGGCAAAGGTGTTTCTTCATTTCAAAGAAAGCACTTTCATGCAAAATTCTGGGACAATTTTTCATTCAAGCACAATTTCAAAGCATTCCAAGTCAATAATCAACGTTCCAGGCTTGCCTAAAGATTCACGAGAATTTATCGCATTCATGCTACTCAATTAAATTCAAGACTTCACAAGTCACATGAACGATGCAATGACACTCACACAAAAGAGAATCCCACACACAAATAAGAACGACAATTCAAGGGATTATAGATAATGCAAAAACACTTACTCTCACAATTGAATTCAAGTATATGCATATTGAACCATAGGTTTGCCCTGTATGTAGATCGCCACTAATGTAGATTGACAAAACTCAAAATCCCCAAGAACTTACGGGTTTAACTTAGGCTCAAGCAAGAGGTAGGGTATCGTTTGGTCAAATGACTAAGATGCTTCCCTGATGCTTTCATTTCTCGATTGAGCACACCACTTATATTTTTGGTTTTTCTTTCCACCTTATTTCTTCCTTTCTAAGATGTTCACTTAGTTTAACTTTCATTCTTCTTTCCACTTGATGCATGTGCATACATTGAGCTAGCACCCACATTTTCTTTGTTTTCTTTCATTCCTGAAATCATTTTAGCACTTTTCATTTTTATGAAGCTTATGGTGCTCTATTTTTTTAGCTCAAACCTCCTTGTTCCATTGGTGCACAAACCCCCAAACTTAGGCTTTTGTCTACATTTCAAATCATTCACTTTTACTTCTTTTCTCTCCAAAACTTAGTCTTTTAACCTACATCACCATCATTAGCAACTAGGGAGACATCAGGGTTTCAAAATTGATGGTTACGAAGGATCAAGGCATGCAACATGGTGGTAAAAAATTCAGTTTAGGCTCAATGAGGCTGACTAAGATTACAATTTATGACAATGGAGGGAAATTTTGGGATAGAGTAGCTAGTCAAAAAGGGCCTAGGGTCAAATCTAGATTTTGCCTTGAAAAACATTTTGGGTCAAGTTCTAGACAACATGTATATACAAGAATGAATCAAATCCTTTCCGCACAAGGCATTACAATCCAAAAAATCTCAAAATTAATTAAATCAAATGACTTTTGACAAACTACAATGGGAAGAACTCCCTCTTTTAAATCACAACGCCAAAACGAGAATGTATGCACCATGATGAGAGATTGCTCTCAATTCACTTCTACCCATTTTGAGATCATTTAAAAACCTTTCTTTGCTAATTAAAATATTTTGGTGGTCCCTCTTGCAAGGGGTGCAACAAAAAACTCAATCTAAAACTAAAACTTGGCATATTTCCTTAAGAAAATTGCCTCTCAATCTATTATAGTAAAATGCCAACCCGGTTCGACACAAAAAGACTCAAGGAAAATAAAAAGAAAAAGAAAATTTTGCTCCTTGAGAAAGAACCGTGACATAAAGAAAACCCTTAGAGTTGAATACACTAACTAGTATTCACAAAGATGATATTGAATCATACGCCATAAATTCATTGAAAGAACAAGGCCTATTCAAAGGCATTAAGCGTGAATTCTAAGCATGAGTAGTAAGATAATAGAATAATGTAAGACCAACCCGGCAAACAATCAACCTAAAGTAATACAAAATCATAACATTCACATGTATAAAGCCCTCCAAGGGCACAAAAACTTGTTCATAAAATTTAGGACCACCAAGGACCTCAATATATCCAACATGATCGATAAAGGCCCACAATCCATCAACAAAAATATAATGAAAAACCCCCAAACTTAAAATAGCATTGTCCTAATGCTTTTATGCTAAGAAAAAGGGTGGGTAAAAAGAGATAGCTCACTCTCCTTTCGATGCGTTTGAACCTGCTCCGTCCTCAGAGAATTGAGATTCACCCATAGTTCTCTGCAATTGCACTCTGAATTCTCGCTAGCACTCTTCTCTTATCCTGCATTGCTGCCCATTCTAGCAATCAGCTCATCGACCGCATCGGGCTCGCTTCCTATCAGTATCTTGCCATTTTCTTGGAAACCTCTTCATGCACATTCACAACTGTGCCTTCCAAAACTCCTACTCTTATGCTCAGTCTATCTAACTTAGCATTTAGCTCCCTCATGGAATCCTTTTTCATGTTATCAAACATCTTGGGCAGGGCTGTAGCTAGGTAATTTAGTTGTTTGTTGTTGCGGTAGGTGGTTTTTACCAATTCTTGGTAGGCACTCTTTTTAGGAGTGGCGGTAGGAGAGGGTTGTAAAGGTATGTGTGCACCTTCATTCGAAGCATTTTTGGATTCCATATAAGTAGGGACATGGTGGGAAGGGTTAGCTTCTTCAAAGACAAATGCTTGCCTCCTTTTCCTCTTCATTCAAGGGGCATCGACGTCTCCCTTTTTCTCCACAACTATTAGTCCTTCAGTAGGGACAGACTAATTAGAATTGAAATATTGGAGTCCTGCTTGGTCACAAAGCTGAGTGATAAGCACCGAGAATAACATAGAGCAGTTATGTTGGTGAGCCGTCCACCAAATCTGTATCGGTACAATCTCACCGTAATTTATACATATCATCGGATATGTAATAGCAATAGCAACCTTTTGGGGAACCTACTGATCATTTTTTGATGGCATTACCCGAGTGCATATAAAGTCAAGCCACAGTTTGGCTTCTAAAGATAAATCCTGCTGAGAGAAGTCTCTTCCTTTCATGTCCCAAACCTGAGACCTTGCACAAACTACACTGGCCATCCAATGGAATTGTTAAACTTTAGTGGCAACTTTCTGTGCATATACATCAGCAGTTCAATTTCCTCATCCCAAAATAAATTCATTGATGGCATTCGACATGATCTCTACGTCTACTCTACGTACTTTCACAGAAGGCAAGCACGGGAACCTACCCGCATTCCCTCTATGTTATTGAGCATTTATTGTAGCCTGGTAGGAAGCATAAACTCTATTATTTCCCATTTTACAAGGCATATGTGGTCGTATCCCAAATAATACCCAACTTTAAAAGTCGGGGTCAAACCACAAGGATTGGAAGATGGGATCACCTTCAATTGAACTCACAACTTGAAACACACTAGCAAATTGAATTCTCAACACACACACCCACACACAAAGAAACACACGCACAAAAACACACACACACACACACACACATATATATAAGGGTGGGGTTTAGTAACAAATAAAATTCACCAATATCAAATAACAAAAAGGGGCGTCAATGCAAATATGATTTACCAAGTTTGGAAAAGACCAAGGGTGTGTGCATAGTGATTGGGGTTTCAAGTCAAATAAGTAAAAATTAATCACAACCAAATTGATTGATACATGGATAGTGTTTGGTCTAGGTTATATTTGATATTCTCTCAAAATATCAAATGTATGTTGCTTGGATTCTCTCGAACTCCAAGACCCTTTCTAATAAAACACCAAACATTGTTTGAGCAGATAGACTATTTCTAGCTTATAATTAAGTGAGAAATTGCTTGGATTATCCCATCCCTGGCTGAAACCCATGGAGTAATTTCACAAATCCTCACTATTGAGTCCTACCCAACTCTATTTCACTTTCTCAAGCCAAAATGATGTTAGAGAGCTCAATCAATTTTTTCAACCATTGGTGTTTAGATTAAAACTTCAAGACAACAATAGATAAATGCCATACAAATAATTTTAGAACATATTAATCAATACCCATATCAGGTTTAAACCCCCATCAAGCAAACACATCTCTAGCTAAGGATTTAACTTCTTATAAAAGAAGAAGTAGAGACAATACCCATGTTGGAAATCTTAATTTCAAGCTAATGTGATTAACAAAATTTGAAATCGAAGCTTAGAGTGATATAAATATGAGATTTCTTACAAAAAGGTTATTCACTATACTCTATGAATATCTTTTCACAAAAAAAAGTCTCTCCTTAATATCCATAATTGGTAAGAAGATAGAGGTACATAATTATATAAATCCCTATTCTATCCTTGAAACCTTCCAAAGGAAGCACTAAATTTCTTAATTACATTTTTTCCTTCTGCTTCCATCTTTGAACTTATACTGGACCAACGGAACATCGATCCAGGATTGTAGAGCGTCAATCGCTTTTCTACTTCAACCTTTAGTTCCCATAGGAGCATCTGTACTGGGATCGGTGAGCCTCCGATTAAGTATTGTACCACGCCAATTGAAGTGTCGGTATAGAGGCCACTTTGTTCCTTTTAAGACGACATTTAGCCACTGAGACGCCTATTGGCTTTTGAGGGTTGCTAGTTCCTTCGCTGGTGTGCTTTAGTGATTTTAAGCTTCAAATCTACCTAAGTTGGTTTTTCTAAAGAATGCGTGCATACAAGAGAACTAGGACCTAAAATCCCTTCAAGTATCATTAAAATATGATCATGATTAATGAATTTGCGTTTAATGTGTCAGTAAAAGAAAAAATCATCAACGAGATGACACTAGGATGGATGAGAGGTACAATCACCGAAGCTTAAACCCATACGTATCCACAAAAAGCTAATGCTCGGACAATCAAGAAATTTTGAGTGACCCGACAAGTTCTTAGATTAACAATATGTTGAGTTGTGTGATAAAGAGGGTCAAGTCTATAGATAATAGGATTATGGAGCTCAAAAGTGATGTGTCTAATTTAACTCAAATCATGAGCTCTCACTCTACTTGAATCGAACACTTGGATATTCAAATGAACCATCTCTCAGACTGAATGAACCCATAGGCCAAAGGTACACTCCCTAGTGACACGCTCCTAAATCCCAAAAATGATGGTCATTGTATTGCAATAGTTACTAGGAGTGGCAAGTTTCTTGATGATGCTAATTTTGTACCGAAGAAGGTGGAGATTGAGAAAGTTATTGATGGGGTGAAGCTTGCACCCATACCGATTATGGTTGATGAGGATCGCGTGAACAAAGAGAATGTAAGTGTGGATGAAGAAAACAAGGATGATCCGCCAAGTATGGTGATTGATGTTGAGGAAACAAAAGGAGACAAATTCGGTAAGGGTGATGTGCCTAAGTTTCCTCCTTCATATCCTTAAAGATTGTTGAAGAAGAAGGAAGACAATCAATATTTAAAAAGTTTGTTGATCTATTCAGCAAGTTTTCCATCAACATACCTCTGGTTAACACTCTCTTGCAAATGCCGTAGTATTCAAAATTTATGAAGGAGTTGTTAAAGAAGAAGAGAGTGGTTGATGTGGGTATAATTGAAGTATCCCACCATTGTAGTATTGTGATGGTCAATAATTTATCCATGTAAAGAGAGGATCCAAGAGCATTTACTATTCCATGCACAATTAGTGTGCACAAGTTTGACAAAGCCTGTTGTAACTTAGTGGCAAATATCAACTTGATTTCCTTAGTAACTTAGTGTGCACAAGTTTGAAAAAGCCCTTTGTGACTTAGTGGAAAATATGAACATGATTCCCTTAGTAACTTGATGCCAGACATTGGCGGCGTATGTTCATGGATTGTAGACTGTTGGGTCCCCTCCTCTAACTTGGACCCACTTTTCTGGGGCCTTATTGGCCAAGTTTATACCTCACAACATCTGAGATAGGCTGAGAGATCAGTTTAATAGACTGGAGAAGGGCTCCATATCAGTAACAGAGTACGAGACCCATTTCCATATGCTCTCTAGACATGTTACTATGGTTCTAACTAGTGGGAGGAGAAATTTGGATGCTTTGTTTGTGGTTTGAGACTTACACTTTGGATTGTTACAGATTCCTTGGCATTAGTAGGTAGGTCTTTTCTAGATGTAGTAGATCATGCTTGTAGTATGGAGGAGATCCATTGTGAGGCTCATGGGGAAATGATAAGAGGGCTTGCTTTTAGGGATGCTTCAGTAGTTTCTTATGCCATGGTAGGAGCTTTTCAGGTAGCGGTAAATTTGTCTATCAACCAAAAGGGCAATCTAGCCGATCACTTCAGGCCTTACTATAGACTTCTGGTCGTGGTTGCCAGGGAGGATGAACTAGTCTTCCAACTACACCGATCAAGTTCCTTCGATCGTGGTGTTAGAGATTTCCCTAGGCATGGGTTGTAGTGCCTCTAAGTAGAGGAGATGCTTAGGGTCACAAGGGTGGTCCCTAGGGTGCTCGAGGAGGGTCACTGATAGGTAGAGTAGGTGGTTTATCTGGTGGAGGAAGGGGTCATTATTATGTGATTCAAGCTAGTACGAAGGCCAAGCCCTTAGATTCAATTATTATAGGTACGATCTCAGTTTGCCATCAGTTGACCTTCACTTTATTTGATCTAGGCTCTAGATATTCATATGCATCTATTTATTATGCTCCTGATTGGAGTTGCTTTCTGAGCCGTTGTCTATATTATTGCGTGTGTCAACTCTCGTGGGTGATTCTTTAGTAGTGGATCGGTCTGTAGAGCTTCAGAGATTAGTATCCACGAGATGCTTAGTCTATTTTGGTTTTGCAATGTTAGTATGGAGGGGCCTACAATTGACTCTGTTCCTATTGTTTGTGAGTTCTTGGATGTCTTTCCTGCCGACCTACCTAGCCTTCATCCTGAGCGCGATATTGACTTTACTATTGATCTTAAGATGGGTACTTATCTTATTTCCATTCCAACCTACCGTATGGCACTTACTGAGCTTAAAGAGCTCAATATTCAACTTTAGGATCTCTTGGGTAAGGGTTTCTTTAGACCGAATATCTCACCTTGGGGTGCTCTCATTTTGTTTGTGAAGAAGAAAGATGGTTCTATGTGTTTGTGTATTGATTACAGGTAGCTGAACAAGGTGACAATGAATAATAGATATCATATGCCTCATATCGATGATTTATTTGACCAATTCTAGGGTGCTGCATTTTTTTTTAAGATTGATTTGAGATCTGGTTGCAATCAACTAAGAATTAGGGTGGAGGACATCCCTAAGATTACTTTTAGGACTCGTTACGGCAATTATGAGTTCCTAGTGATGTTTTTTGCATTGAAAAATTCCTCAGCGACATTCATGGACTTGATGACACATATTTTCAAGCCTTATATAAACTCCTTCATCGTTGTTTTCATTGATGACATTCTTTTCTACTTGAAGAGTAGGGAGGACCACGAGCAATATTTGAGAATTGAGCTCTAGACTTTTCAAAGATCAATGACTTTATGCCAAGTTCTCATTATACGAGTTTTGGTTAGATTCTATGGTGCTCTTGGGCCATGTGGTGTCGAAGGATAAGATTATGGTAGAACCACTAAAGATTGAGGCACTTCGTGATTAGGCTAGGCCCTACCTCATTGTCAGAGATTTAGAGTTTTGTTGGGTTGGCAGTCTACTAGAGAGGATTCATCGAGGGATTTTCTTCTATTGCAGCACCATTGACTAGACTGGTTAGATTGGATGTCCCTTTTGAGTGGTAAGATGAGTGTGAGCTGAGCATTCTAAAGCTCAAGGAGTTGCTTACTTCAGCTCCTATTTTGACTCTTCCAGTTGAGGGCGAGGGGTTTATGGTGTAATATGATGCATCTCAGATTTTTTCGGGTTGTGCGCTCATGTAGAAGGTTCGTGTGATATCTTATGTGTCGAGGAATCTTAAGGTGCATCAGCACAACTACACACTCATGACTTAGATTTAGCGGTGGTAGTTTTCACGCTTAAAATTTGGAGGCACTACTTGTGTGAAGTTTGTTGTGAAATCTTCACAAATCACTAGAGTCTTAAATATATTTTTAGCCTAAAGAATCTTAATTCAAGTAAGCATAGGTGAATTGAGCTTCCAAAGAACTACAACCTCTCTATTTTATACACTCCGAGCAAGCCAATTGTGTTGGTTGATGCCCTAAGCTGGAAGGCGGTGAGTATGGAGAGTCTAGCTTTCCTTGTAGTTTCAGAGTGACCTTTGGAATTGGACATCTATTACTTAGCCAATAGGTTGGTTCGGCTTGATATTTCCGATCGTAGTAGAGTTCTAGCCTTGTTGAGGCTAATTCCAATCAATTGAAGCAAATTCATGGTTGGAAATTCGAGGATGAGGTGTTGGTGGCTACTCATGAGAATGTATTGAGAGGTTAAACAACAGAGGCGACCTTAGACTCTGAGGGTGTTTTGATATTTGGCAACCATGTTTGCATTTCCAAACTGAGGGGCTTGATTCAGATAGTACTTCAGGAGGCTCACAGCTCTAGAAATTCCATTCACCCAAGCACAACTTAGATGAATAGAGATTTGAAATAACACTACTGTTGGAGTGAATTGAAGGGAGATAGAACAGACTGTGTTGCTAATTTCCTATGTTGTCAGCAAGTAAAGCCAAGCACTTTAGGCCTAATGGTGAGTTTTGTAGGTTACCCATTCCTAAGTGGAAGTGGGAAGAGATCCTTATGGACTTTGTTGTAGCGTTGCCGTGGACTTCTAGAGGTGTTGATAACATTTGGAACATTGTGGATAGATTGACTAAATCGGCTCATTTCTTGCCCGTTCAATCTTATTTCATTACCGAGAGGTTAACCCGTATCTATGTGTGAGAGCTAGTTTATCTTTATGGGGTGCTAGTGTCTATTATCTCTTCTAGAGGCTCTCAGTTCATTTCTATCTTCTGGAGAAATTTTGAGGAGGAGTTGGACCCTTAGGTTTATTATAGCATAATACTTCACCCATAGACCAATGGAAAGTTGAAGAGGACTATTATGATTTTAGAGGATATACTTTGAGATTATGTGTTATAGTTTGGAGGTCAGTGGGATCAGTTTCTAGCTTTGGTGGAGTTTGCTTATAATAATAGCTACCATTCGAGTATTCAGATGGCTCCATTCAAGGCGTTTTAGGGTAGGCATTGTCGATCAATAGTTCACTGGTTTGAGGCTTTAGAGCTAGGATGTGTGGCACAAACTTGCTTCAGGAAGCATTGCATAGGGTTCATGTTATTTAGGATAGGCTATTGGAGGCTCAGAGAAGTCAAAAGAGTTATGTTTACCATGGGTGTCATTCCTTGAGTCTTGGTGTTGGTGATTATGTTTTCCTCCAAGTGTCTTCCTTGAAGGGCGTAAGTAGATTCAGGAGGCGAGGGAAGTTAGCCCAAGGTATATCAAGCCTTTTGAGATCCTTCATTTAGTTGGAGATGTTTCTTATGAGTTATTAGTACCTCATGCCATTTTAGTTGTTCATCCTATTTTCCATGTATCGATATTCCACTAATACATTCTAGACGAGTCTCATATGCTCCGATATGACTCAGTCTAGTTGGATGACTGTTGGACCTTTGTAGAGGAGCAAGTTGCTATTTTTGCTAGGGATGTCAGGTGGTTGCACTCGAGAGATATTCTTGTGGTTAGGATTTAATGGGGACATCGATTAGTTGCGGAGGCTACCTGGGAGACCGAGAAAGACTTGTGATTCCAGTATCATCACTTGTTTGAGCCTTCAGGCACTTCTTGACTCTTTACTTTCGAGGATGAATGTCATATTAGTAGTGGATGCTATAATGACACTCTAGGTCATTTTCTCATATTTTCAGCATTTACAACTTTCCTATAGCTACCCCAAGTCATTTATGGTTTGCTGAGACTAAAAAGATGTTCACTGGACACTTCATTTGGTTTTCATGCAAGTTTTCTTATTTTGAAGCTTTTGAAGTTTGATGAGTTGACTTTGGTCAAAACTTTAGGTAAATAGCCTCAAAATGCATATCTGATGTTTCTGTTATCTCCGAAACGACAACTTTGGTCTAGAAGGACATTTGGTTTGGGTCTCCAGGTTTTCAAACTCATTTTGGCCAAAATAGAGCTTAGGTTGTGGGACCTACTTTTTATTGAGATGACCTCCGCTGGAAATTCGACCGTTGTGTTGAGTCCAAAATGCCTTTTTTAGTTGGTTAACATATTAGGTTTGGGTTTATTGGACCCTGAACAATTTTTGAGGGTGGGTTTGATACTTGAGAACTTTAAATCCCAAGAGTTGATGCACCAACTATTTTTGCAGCCGCTCTTGCGTCATAGGAATCGCTTCGGCACAGCTGCTCCGATAGAGAGCATAGTGCTCCTGCTGAAGTTTTCCACATCAGCCGACCTCACTCCTGTAGAGCTTTGTCACTTTGGTGACCTCACGCCTATGAAGATGGATTTGCTCCTACAGAGCTAACCGATACGATTGTCTATAGCTCCTGCAGAGCTTTCTCCACCGGTGCTACATCGCTAGCAATTATATTTCTCTCGTTCCTTCATTTTTTCCATTAAAGGAAGAAGAGTTGGATTTAGGATTAGAGGTGATATCTTTGAACATTATGGTTTTTGGATTGGGTTTAGTGTGGGATTGTTGTTGTGGTCGTTGTTCACACTTCAAAGCCCGTAAGTCTCATTATTTCTCTCCATATTTAGCTCGTTTTAGGTGCTCTTGAGCTAGTTTTGGAGCATCAGATATTTTGAGCTTTGTTGGTGCTTCGATTGTGCCCATTTTTATGGCACAAGTTCCTTGAGCTAGTTTGAATCTAGTGTCGGAGTCAATTTACTAATTCCTTGTGCCGGTCCCACAATTCCATTTTAGACCTGGTTTTCAAAACAGATTTAGTTATTGCTTTATTGGTGTCAAAATGATCGTGTTGAAACCAAGATCACTAATTTGATAGTGTTGCATTGTTTGGAGGCTGTACAAAAAGGAAAAGCCCCACAGTGGAGATTTGGAGCGCTTGTGTTCGACTTCAAGGTAGGATACGACTTACTATTCTTAGACCTTGCTTATTGGTTGTTCTAGCATGAAGATTTGCTAAGTGTTGAGTTGGTATTTTATCATGATTCCTTGTTGTTATCATTATTAAATTTATTTAGCCTTATTTTTGTTGTTTCGTGTAATTTTTTGGGTTGATCATGTTTAGTGTGATGTTATGTATGTTCCCATGAGTTGTGAATAGGCTATGATGGCCTCAGTATTGATGTTGTTGATCCTTAGCCTAGGTCTAACTATAACATAACTTAGATGTTGACTTATGTGGCCTATGAGGAAATTTTTGGGAATGAATTGGGGTTAGATATGACCCTTCGGACTAGGTCATGATCTTCGGATAGTCCTATTAGTACATTTGATTAGATTGATTTTGTGAGATAACTAACTAGTCTCGCTTAGGACCGTACTTCTCTTAGCATCAAAGATGTCCCAATATGAGATTTTCGGAGGGTTTAGATAGTGGCGTTGCTATTTCGGTTTAAGATTATGGGATATGATAGGGTTCTTACAGATGATCCAATGTAAGATTCCGGGAGCTGCTAGGTTTCTGTGTAGTCATTCTGATTTAACATTTTAGGAGTGACTTGGTTTCTGTAGCTACTTTGATGTAAGATTCTAGGATTATTTTTAAGTATCTTCTCCTCTTTTTTTTCTCAATCAGTGAATCTTCTACCATTGTTGTTGAGCTTGGTTTGAGGAGCATATGCTCATTTCTTATCCATTTATGTTGATTGAACGGTAATTCTCTTCCGCTTCTCTTTCTATTATGTGTTCTAGCTTCCATTTTGCATTTAGTTCTCGATTTGAACCTCAAATTCCTTGTTTTCAAATTCTTCAAGGTAAGCTTTCAGACCATTTGAGGTCCGAATTGAATTTCATATTTGCCCAACTTTGTGGCATGTGATTCTCACCTCGAGATGAACATAATGACAAAGTTTGTTTACCATTTCATTATCAAGTTCTGAGGGTCAATTTTTGACCCGTTTCTAGTCTGATTTTTTCCACATTGATATGAGTAATGTTAGTACCATATTGATGTGTAGTTTTTGCTTTTTATAGCATGGCAGCGATTCAAGGCTCTTCAAAAAGAGAAAGCTTCCGAGTAGCTGTTCGAGTGCGGTTTCGGCTTGGAGGTAGGTTACGACTTTCTTCTCTAGACATAACTTAGTTATTTCTATATAAAATAAGTTCCATGATTGTTAGGAAGGTTTTAGAATGAATTTTAGTCTTGAAATGCTCCTTTAGTATGTTTTGGCCATTTTCAGAATTTTAGAATAGTAGTTTAGCCTTTAGCCTTAATTTGGGTTTCTCTTAGACTTTGCTTGGTAGTATTGAATCCTTAGAATGCTATAGGGGATTAGAACTTAGTTATAGATTTTTTTGGTGTATTTAAGGGATTTTACTTTCAATGGTTATATCTTTATCTCTATTATTGAGATATGTGAGCCCGAGGTCTTGGAGTTGGACTGGTAGGAGGTGTAGGTTAGTACGTCTATACTATGGAGGGTGTCTATCCTATCTTATGTGAAATGAATGTGATATGGCTTTATATTATGTGGTTAGCACACATCCATGTGTGTCACACTTGCATTTGATTATGGCATGGGCTAGATGTTTATGGATTTTCGGGCTTTGTTAAATATTGTGCCTCAATTGTTACTTGAGTTGAGCTTCAAGGGAGAATATTATGAGTTTATTCATTGGAACTTGGTTTTTATGAAAAAATTCCCTTTTTTCGTTAACTTTAAGCTTTTAAAAGAGATTTTCACCTTAAATTTATTGATATTTATATTGAAACTAGGTTTTAAGGACGGATATACAGTTTTGGTGAAATTTTAACCTTTTGAAAGATATGCACTACTTTAACTTAAGGTTCATGGGTCACTCGAGGGACCCTCTCTTCATTTAATTTAATTGCATCTATAGTTGAGTAGCAACGGGTTTATGAAATACACTCGGTGAGCCTACATGGTAGTCAATGAGGTGATTTTAGGGCTTTACTCTTTATTACATATGTGATACACTCTAGCGGCCCGTAGATTGAATTATGAATTTTATTTTTGTTGCATCAGTAGTAGAGCGGTAGTGGGTCTATTACATGCACTCGGGGAACCTTCTGGGCACCAGGGAGGCAATTTAAGGCTTTTTGCTTTATGAATTATCAACATTTGCATTGTACCATCCCTTACTAGACAATTTTTTTGTGTGTTTATATGGAATGCTATTCCTTTATTTGTATTGCCTTCTGAGCTTAGTCAACCTATGATGCCTACTGAGTACCTTGTGTTTGGGTACTCATACTGCACTTCAACATCTTTTGTTGATGCAACACCTATAATGAGACATCCTCGCTGCCTCTTGATCATTTGAGGCCTTTTGTGTTGGGATTGTTGTGAGCTGTTTGCATCCGGAGACTTGTTGTTGTCCTTCTATATTTATTATCTGTATTTTATATTCTGTTAGACATATATGTTGTGTACTTTTCTATTCCGGTACTTTAGATGCTCTTGTACGATCTATGCATATGTTTTGTCTTTCTTGATCTCTTTAGGGCCCTTTTTGTATATATTGTACCAGTGACCCATTTATCTCTTTAGACTTCCGCTTGCTGTATATGTAATTTATGCTTCGACTTTAGATTTTACGTTTTCGGATTAACTTCTAGAGGTTTATGGTAGTTGCAATGATGATCCTAATTTGGGTTGTTACACCAAAACATAGGAAAAAACTACATTTCTTCTATTTCCTTCAACTTTTGTTCATCTAGACAAATAGTTTGATACAAAACACAATTTTGATATTCTTAAATAAATTGGAAGCAAAATCAAATATTTTAAAAGTTTGTAACAAGTGTTGGACCTAAAAAGAAGTTGTAACAACATTTGGACTGAGGAAACGTTTGTAATAAGTTTTAGAAACCCCTAGTCCCTCACCCCCTATATATAACATGATTTACCACTCTTTTTCATTCTTAACACAAATGAACCTATTATGGCTGAGATGAAGGGACTTAAAAGTAACGTAGAAGAGGATAATGACGACGATGATGATGGAACCTGTTTCCAACATGACTCCTCTTCATGAGTTCTTCAAAATTGAATCAATGATTAACCGTAAGTTTTTAAGTTTTTCTCTTCATTATACTTCCTTTATTTGATGAAATGTTCATTTATGTTTGGATGCTTGAATGAATTATTTTACATATATTCTAGTTTTCTTAAAACATCCGCACTTGTAAAGTTCTTTATATATTTAATTAGTAATCATATCTGATTTAGTAGTAGTTAAGTTGACTAATTTAAAATATTTAAATTTAATGATTTTCTTAGAGTCAAAAAAACTTTTTTTTCAACTTGAATAAGTGGTTGATTCAATATTAAATGAAATGATATAATTTGATTTTTCCGTTTTTAAATTCTTAAAATTATGTTTATATGTCAATTCTTGAATTTTACATCTCAATATCCATTTACATACAAACAGATGATGTGGTACAAGCTGATGCATCCCATGAGGAGAGAGCAGGAGTTCCTAATGATCCAATGACTATAACTATAATTATAACTATAACTAAACATTATTACAAGTGTAAGATTGTCCCATCGGCAGTCATGAGAAACTTGGGGGATTTTTCAGTTGATTCTCTTCATAATAGGGATGTTGAGGTACAAGGGTTGTAAGTGCTGGTAAAATAACAAGCACTGCAATGCCACCTATATTTAACAAAATAGAAAGCTCTTAACCATCAATGTCCCTCAAATGGTGTTTTGGAAGGAGTTGTGTTGATCCTATATTTGTAACAAACTGAATTACTTAGCCTTGTAATCATAATTAAAACCAACTTCCTATTGGGGTGGTATTCCACAACTACTCAAACAACAAATTTTAAATGAGTTTAAGGTTTCTATTTGAATTTATTATTTTAATTCACATAATGTACTTATCTTGAATCATTTCTAAACTTTAGATATTTAACATTTTGCAGAAAAGATGTGCAAAATGTTCTCACCATGACAAGCAAATTTTTACTAAGTTTGAGAAGAAAGGAAGTCATATACTAGCCGACTTATTTTCATCTGCCCATATGTGTGGTATGAATCTCAGGTCATGTCTACCCAATATATGAGAAAAAACTATGTAGACGTTGAACCACTCATGAAAAGTTGAAGTAGAGGAGCGAACGGGAAAAGAAAGTCAAAGCATTTGAGAGAGATTACTCCTTGTAGACTTGGGTGTTGTTACTACAAGGATTGTTAAGATGAGATTAAGGCTTAAATACAATTTTTTATTCTTTCTGTTTCAATTTTGTTTGTCTAATTTTTACTTGATACAAAATTTAAGAAAGTAAATAAGATTTTTGAATCTTAAGGACTTACACTAAAGATATATCGAGTGCACCAAAATGTTCTTTAATCTTGTAGTCTTAAATATGTCACGTGAATAGTTAAAATTAAAGAGTTGCCAAAATAAAAAAGGGAATAGAATGGATTAGATAGACTCTTATGAACTAGAATATAATGGAATAGTATTGTGAACATTTTTTCTATTAAACGTCACCACACAAATCTTAGTGATCTAGGCTCATTGAATAATCAAATAACTCAATGTTTTATTAAACAAGACATTTCAACAATATTTTCATAATTTATTTTCAAAAAATATTGTATCTCAGTTTATTATAGTCAAATATCACGACTTACTTGTTGAGACTCGGATATCTACATGTTTTCTTTTTTCAATAGTGTCTCAAACTGTAATGACCCTCTAGGTTATTTTCTATGTTTTCCCATGTTTTTGAAATTTAGAGCTTTCCTTGTCATGACTCGAAAACTAGAGTCATGTCGGTACCTACTATAATCCATCAATAGGTAAGCCAACCCGTAACCCGGAACGACAAGTAGCAACAATACATGGTAGAAACAATAAATAACGAGAGATACATGATATAATTTAAAGGACACAACAGAAGATAAGAGCATAAGCCAATATATACAACCAAAATGCAATATCCACACCCAAAACGTGGTAGTCATATGTACAGAGCTACTACAAAAGTGTACATGTCTCAAAAGTATACCAAAATATAAAGACCTGTCTCAAAAGAAAAAGACTAGTCAAAAACTACAATAGAAAGAGAAAGGCTGATCCAGGACGCCATAAGCTCACCCTTATCTCTGAATATCCCCGTTGCAGGCTCGATATCAATGTGGGGGACTAGTGCTCATACCTGCATCATGAAAATAGATATATAGTGTAGTATGAGAACCAAAACAATCTGTATCTGGTAGGCATCATAGGCTGACGAGCTCGGAAAGTAAAAATAATAATGAAAAGCAGAAAGGAAACAATAAGAAGCCATGAAAATGATGATAGTAACGAAAATCTTAAATATGAAGCACACGAGCTAAGGAAGGAAGGAACAATAAAGCGAATAGGTAACTATAACCTAACTGACCCCATAAACCCAAAAGGTACACTCGTGCACAATTTAAACTAAACAATCCAAACAGACCCCCATAAGCCCGATGGATACACTGTAAGACTACATAACTACTAGATAATCTTAAGAACACTTCAGGATCTTCCTCCACGGACTCAAACCCTGGTAAAGGCAACCTAAGAATCCAAAGTATCACCAAGTCAGGACTCAAACCCGACTAATAGAGGTGTGCTCGGACTTGAACCGAGGCAAAAAGATGAGTTAGGTCCTCAAACCCCAGCTAAAAATGTACGAAAAGGCCTTGAACTTGGCTAATAAGAGATACGTTAGGGCCTCAAACCTGACTATAAGAGTATACACAAGGGTCTCAAACCTAAGATAATAAGGAAGAACACGGACCTCAAACCGTGGAAAAGAACTCCGAAATCTCCAAATTATTCGACTAATTCCAAACCGGTACAAACTGTAGAGAGGAACCACCTCTAGAGTCGCTAGGGACCCATTCCAGCTCCAACTCCAAGACTCTATCTAACACCTCAGATTTTGGAAAAGAAGGAACATAAATATTTTTGGGTTACAGGCCTGACCTACGGCACCAACTTACGGTTGGTAGGAGTATATACGGACTGTAGGTGGCAATCGTAGGTGGAGGGGGAAGTTTTCTCAGAAATCAAGTTTCAGTAACCTATCAACGGTTCGACAGGACGGTCCATCATTTGACCTATGGACCGTAGGTAGGTCCCGTAAGTTACTTCCTTACTGAATGAAATCTTCAGGGGCTAAGGTCAGACCTAAGGTGGCCATGTACAGACCGTAAGTAGAATCACGAGCCATACATGGTGAAACGTAGTTGGGGTCCAAGGTTAAAACTTTCTGAATCTATCTATGGAGGAACATGACGGTCCGTAGGTTGACTTATTAACCAAAGGTCTAACTGTAGATAGGGCCCGATAGTTATTTTTAAAGGGCTTTTGGTCTTTTCCCTAGATGTTTAATCCCTAATCTAAGTCGGTTACACTTTAATCCTAGGCACTATATAAGCCTTTTAAGCCTAATTCTACTCATTCCTAATCATTCCCAAAACCCTCTTCTCCCAAATATTTCTCCCTCTAGAAAGCTTGAAGAAGAAGAAGCAAGAGCTAGGGTTTTCAAGTCACGTCTCCTAATCCTCCATTGATTTCAAGGTTTTTGCATTGAGGTATGATAGTATTGATCCATGGAGCCCTTTCCTCCATGGAATCCCTAAAATCTCCAATTTTCAAGTTAGAAATTCCCAATTGAATTAAGGGTTTTCTTCCATGTTATGGGTTCTTTGCAATGTTGCTTCAATTGATTGTTTTATGAACTTTGAAGTGTAACTTGAGCTGAATTTCATGAAATTAGATGAATCCTCATGAACCCATGCCATTTCCCCAATTTAGAAATCTATGCTTTGTTGGTCGGTTGAATTATAAAGTGATGAATGTTATGAAACCGTTATGAGTCCATGTATCAATTATGATTTCTAAATTAAGCTTTTCATGATGAGGTTATGAATGATCTAAGGATGGTTTTATGGAACTAAGCATGTTCAATCAAAACCTATGATTTTCCTCTATTATATGGGTTCCTTCAATTATGGTCAAATTGCCTTGTTTATGGTTTTCTAAGCATGAGTTTGCATTAAATTGCATGATTTAAGAGGACTTCTCATGAATCCATATGAACTCTATAATTGTACAGTTACGAGCATGATAAACTATGTAAAGATGAAGTTTATGAAATTATCCATGTCCCTTATGAAGCTAATAATGACTTAAGGGTGCTTTGAGATTGATGCATCAAAGTTTATGATATGTTGATGTTGTTGTTGAGTTGTGAAAGGAATTCTCATATATTACTCAACCTATGAATGTGAAAGGTTTTCTCACCGTAATGATTCATAACTTGTTGAAAGGCTTGCTCAACTAAATTTAAATCTATGATTAAGGAGCTATTCTAATGAAGGGACAAAGGGCGATCACCCCTATTCCCTAATGTAGTCAAGAGGTGACTACCCATGTCTACTCACGATAATTGAACTATGTCTAATCCGTGGGAATTATGCTTAGCACCAAATGGACAAGTGGCGATTACCCTTGTCCTATAAACTATGTGCCACCATAGGATGATTGGCTAGATAGACATTAGCTAGTGGATCCACGTAAGCTAGAAGTTTATGGTCTTACCTTGGCAAGTAGGACACCTCTTTTAGGTGTGGGGTAGACACCGGATTCCATGTTTTTAGCTCAAATGGTTTTACATATCGGTTAAGGCTACTTCCCACAATAATGAACTAAGTTTCTTCAAGGTATTTCTCAAGTAAAGTAATGATGTTTAGCTTGCCTTGATCATGTTTTATGACTTATGATTTCTAACCCTTTTTTCATATTATAGCTTCATCATTGCATGATTATGAAAATGTCCCATTTTAGCATGTTTTAAATGATTTTGTGCATTGCTATCATACTTGGTACTTGATTGTACTACGCATACTCTTGCCTACATTGACTTGTTATTGTAGGGCTTGGGGATTCTCCATCTATGCATGGCTAGAGCTTAGTAGAAGGAATATTGAAGACTTGGTGAGTCCTCATCCATTCGAGGACATAGCCTTGTTGTTTTTACTTTTATGTTCTTCATTTCGACATTGTATTGGGTTACGTCCCAAATGTTATTTCTCATTCTTATGTTAGATTGGCTTTGAGACATTTGATGTAGATATCCGCTATTATCTTAAAATATTTGATATGAAATTGTCTTTTGAACTCTTAAATCTCTATGATCTTGTATGTATGTATGCTAAGTGGCTTGTAATCCCTATCCTATGCGTTTCAAGATTTGGCTACCCGAAGAGCTTATGCTAGAACGAATGCGGGAGAGAATGTGGATCAACAAGCTCCTCCTAGAGCTCCTCAAGTTTTGGCCGACCCTTTGGCCGAAGAATTGACTAATGCGGAGTTTAGGGCTGCTTTTCAAGTGTTGGCTCAAGCCATGATGGCTCAAGCCAGTAGGGAGGTTGTGGCTCCCATTAACCCAAATGTGGGTATGGCGGCATCAAGAGTGAGGAACTTCACTTGAATGAATCCTCCAGAGTTTCATGGTTCTAAGGTTGAGGAAGATCCTCAAGAGTTCATTGATGAGGTGTACAAGGTACTAATGATCATGGGTGTAAAGCCGGATGAAAAGGCGGAGTTGGCCTCTTATCAACTTAAGGGTGTGGCCCAAGTATGGTTTGAGCAATGGAAGAGTGAGGGGGCAGCTGATGCGGGTCCTCTTGATTGGAAAAAGTTCAAGGTTGCTTTCCTTGATAGGTTCTTTTCCCTTGAGATAAGGGAGGCAAGGGTGGTTGAGTTCATCATTCTTCATCAAGGAAGCATGAGTGTGAAAGAGTATGCTTTGAACTTCACACAGTTATCTCGATATGCTCCTACTATGGTTGACGATCCTAGGGCAAGGATGAGTAAGTTTGTCTCGAGAGTGTCTGAAATGGTGGTTAAGGAATGTTGTACCGTCATGCTTATCAATGAGATGGATATTTCTCACCTCATGGTGCATGCCCAACAAATAGAAGAGGATAAAATTAAGGAAAGGTCCAGGGAGAAAAAGAGGGCTAAGACTGATGATGGCAATTTCTCACATTCAAGGTCCGATGGACATGGTCATTCTAATTTCCGACCAAGGTTCTCCGGTTAAGGTTCCTCTAATGCTCCTCCTAAGTTCAACAAAGATAGGGTTCCTAACCCTAAGCCTCAAGGAGGAAATGGTAATGGATTCTCATCTACTACTTGTGCTAAGAGTGGGAGGAAACATGAGGGTAAATATCTAGCCGGTTCTAATGCATGCTTTGGTTGTGGCAAGATGGATCACAAGATAAGGGATTGTCCCTTAGTGGCTAAAAATTAAGGGGATAATCATCGACGAAATCAACCTCAAAATCCATCGAGTTCTAGTGGATATTAGAAGCAAAACCGATTCTATGCACTTCAAGCTCGCCATGAGCAAGAGGGTTCTCCCGATATGGTTACCGGTATGTTGAAAGTTTTTCACTTTGATGTTTATGCTTTGCTTGATCCCGGTGCTACCTTGTCTTTTGTGACGCCATATATGGCTATGAAGTTTGATGTTCTTCCGGATGTGTTGTTGGATCCATTTTGTGTCTCTACTCCTATTGGTGAATATATTGTGGCTAAAATAGTCTATAGAAATTGTCTAGTCTCCTTATCCCATAGAGTCACTCAAGTTGATCGTGTAGAGCTTGATATGCTAGACTTTGACGTTATTCTTGGGATGGATTGGTGGCATTCTTGTTATGCTTCGATTGATTGTAGAACCTGAGTGGTCAAGTTTCAATTCCCAAATGAGCCTATCCTAGAGTGGAAGGGGGGAAATTCTATTCCTAAGTGTCAGTTTGTTTCTTGTGTTAAACCTAGAAAGATATTTCTAAAGGTTGCATATACCATCTTGTTAGGGTGAGGGATGTAGATTTTGAAACCCCTACTTTTTAGTCGGTCCCCGTTGTTAATGAGTTTCCGAAAGTGTTTCCCGATGATCTACCCGGTGTTCCTCCCGAAAGGGAAATAAACTTTGGTATTGACCTTCTCCCCGATACGTAACCTAGCTCTAGTCATCCTTATCGAATGGCTCCGATAGAACTTATGGAGTTAAAGGAGGAATTGAAAGATTTGTTGGATAAGGGTTTCATCCGACCAAGTATCTCTCCATGGGGTGCTCCAGTTTTATTTGTTCAAAAGAAGGATGGTTCACTCCATATGTGTATTGACTACTGTCAATTGAACAAGGTTACCATTAAAAATAAGTATCCTCTTCCAAGGATAAATGACTCGTTTGATCAATTCAAGGGGAAAGTTACTTCTCTAAGATTGATCTTCGTTCGGGTTATCACCAATTGAGGGTGAAAGAGGATGATATTCTGAAAATGACTTTCCGGACTAGATATGGCCATTATGAATTCCTAGTGATGTTGCTTGGGTTGACGAATGCTCCAGCTGCGTTTATGGATTTGATGAATAGGGTGTTTAGAAAATACCTCGATATGTTTGTGATTGTGTTCATAGATGATATTTTGATTTACTCAAGGAGTGAGGATGAGCATGTCGATTATTTGAGGGTTGTGTTGCAAGTCCTCAAGGAACAACAACTCTTTGCAAAGCTTAGTAAATGTGAGTTTTGGCTAAGGTCCGTGGCTTTCCTTGGTCACATTGTCTCTGGTAAGGGTATCGAGGTAGATCCTAAGAAGACGGATGCAGTTAAGAATTGGACTAGACCTCTATCACCTTCGTATATTCACAGTTTCTTGGGTTTGGCTGGCTACTATAGGAGGTTTGTTGAAGGGTTTTCTTCAATTTCTTTCCCATTGATGGCTTTGACTCAAAAGAAGGTTAAGTTCACATGGTCCGAAGCATGTGGGAAGAGTTTTCAATAATTGAAAGATAAACTTACCTCGGCTTCGATATTGACTTTATCGAAAGGGTCCGATGGGTTTGTGGTTTATTATGATGCTTCAAGGATTGAGTTAGGGTGTGTTCTTATGCAAAATGGAAAAGTCATTGCTTATGCTTCAAGGCAGCTCAAGGTACATGAAAAGAACTATCCTACTCATGATTTAGAATTAGCGGCGGTTATGTTTGCTTTAAAGATTTAGAGGCATTCTTTGTATGGTGTGCATGTGGATATTTTTACCGACCATAAGAGCTTGCAATATGTTTTCAAGAAAAAAGATCTAAATCTTCGCCAAAGGAGGTGGCTTGAGTTGTTAAAGGACTATGACACGAGTGTCCTCTATCACCCCGGCAAGGTGAATTTGGTGGCAGATGCTCTTAGTCGATTGTCTATGGGAAGTGTTGCTCATGTTAAGGATGGTAGGAAAGGATTTGTTCATGTCGTTCATAGTTTGGCCCGATTGGGTTTTCGGTTAATTGATTCTAGTGAGGGTGGTGTTATGATTCACAATGGTTCAGAATCGTCTTTTGTGTCCGATGTGAAGACTAAGAAAGATCTTGATCCTAATTTGGTTGTGTTGAAGGAAGCGGTGCTCAAGAAGTCCATTGAGGCTTTCTCCCAAGGGGGAGATGGTGTGCTTCGATATCAATGTTGTTTGTGTGTTCTTGATTTAGATGACCTAAGGGGACAAATTTTGTTGGAAGCCCATAGTTCTAGATATTCCATTCACCCGAGAGCTAACAAGAAGTACCGTGATTTGCGGGAGGTCTATTGGTGGAATGAGATGAAGAAGGATATTGCGGAATTTGTGGCTAAGTGTCCTAATTGTCAACAAGTGAAAGTTGAGCATCTAGCTGGGAGGTTTGTCCCAAGATATTAGTATTCCTACTTAGAAGTGGGAAGATTTGAATATAGACTTTATTGTTGGTTTACCATGCACCCGGCGGCAATATAATTCAATTTGGGTTATTGTGGATCGTATGATGAAATCAGCCCACTTCATTCCCGTCAATGTTTCTTAATCGGTGGAGGATTATGCTAAGTTGTACTTGAAAGAAATGGTTAGGTTGCATGGAGTACCTTTATCCATTATCTCCGATCGTGGTGCACAATTTACTTCTCAATTTTCTTTCCAAAGGCGTCTTGGTACTTGTGTTAAGCTTAGTACAACCTTTCATCCGCAAACCGATGGGCAAGCGGAGCGTACTATCCAAACTTTGGAAGATATGTTGAGAGCTTGTGTGATTGATTTCAAGGGTAATTGGGATGATCATTTGCCTTTGATTGAATTTGCTTATACTAATAGCTACCATACTAGTATTGGTATGATTCCATTTGAGGCTCTTTATGGTAGGAGGTGTAGATCTCCTATAGTTTGGTTTAAAGTTGGGGAAGTTGCTTTGATAGGTCTCGAGTTGGTACATGAGGCTATGGAGAAAGTTCGTCTTATTAGGGAAAAGTTGAAAACGGCTCAAAGTCAAAAAAAATTCCTATGCCGATGTTAGAAGGAGAGATTTAGAATTTGATGTTGATGATTGGGTTTACTTGAAAATTTCACCCATGAAGGGTTTAATGAGATTCGGGAAGAAAGGGAAGCTTAGTCCCCGTTATGTAAGCCCATATCAAATTTTGAGGCGTGTTAGTAAGGTTGCTTATGAACTTGACTTGCCTAATGATTTGGCATCGGTGCATCCGGTTTTTCATGTCTCATTGTTGAAGAATTGTGTTGGTGATCCGACATCTACAGTACCATTAGAGAGTCTTGGCATAAAGGATAGCCTTTCCTATGAAGAAGTTCCGGTTGATATTATGGATCGGCTAGTATGAAAGTTAAGAAATAAGGAAGTTGCTTCTGTGAAGGTTGTTTGGAGGAATCAATTAGTTGAGGATGCTACCTGGGAGGCCGAGGCCGATATGATGTCCTGATATCCTCATCTCTTTCCCTCGGATCCTACTCTAGCTTAAGGTATTTAGTCCTCATGGTTCATTCCTTTGGTTTCATGTGTCTTAGATATTCCCATGATTCCTCATTTATGCATGTTCATGAAGAGTCTAAATTTTGAGAAAATGAGTTGACTTGATTGATTTCTCAATGATTATGTGCATTTGAGTATGACTTGCATATCGCCTTCATGAAATGATGTTTTGAACATGCTTTAGCTTGGAGTTGATGTTTCCTCCTCGGATATGTGCATTTATGTGATTGCATGCATGTTGGGCTGTTAGATTAAGTTCCTATCCTTCCTATGATGTCTTGATTCCCATTCGAGGACGAATATTCCCAAGGGGGAGATATTGTAACACCTCAGATTTTGGAAAAGAAGGAACATAAATTTTTTTGGGTTACAGGCCTGACCTACGGCTCCAACCTACGGTTGGTACGAGTATATACAGATCGTAGCTGGCAGTCGTAGGTGGAGGGGAAGGTTTTCTCAGAAATCAAGTTTTAGTAACCTATCGACAGTTAAACAGGATGGTCCGTCATTTGACCTACGGGCCGTAGGTAGGTTCCGTAAGTCACTCCCTGACTTAGTGAAATCTTTAGGGGCTAAGGTCAGACCTACGGTGGCCATGTACGGACCGTAAGTAGATACACGAGTCGTACATGGTGAACTGTAGTTGGGGGTCCAAGGTTAAAACTTTCTGAATCTATCTACGGAGGAACAGGACGGTCCGTAGGTTGACTTACGGACCGTAGATCCAACCGTAGATAGGGCCCGACAACTATTTTTTAAGGGCTTTTTGGTCTTTTCCCTAGATGTTTAGTCCCTAATCTAAGTCGGTTACCCTTTAATCCTAGGCACTATATAAGCCTTTCAAGCCTAATTCTACTCATTCCTAATCATTCCCAAAACCCTCATCTCCCAAATATTTCTCTCTTTAGAAAGCTTGAAGAAGAAGAAGAAAGAGCTAGGGTTTTCAAGTCAAGTATCCTAATCCTCCATTGATTTCAAGGTTTTTGCATTGAGGTATGATAGTCTTGATCCATGGACCCCTTTCCTCCATGGAATCCCTAAAATCTCCAATTTTCGAGTTAGAAATTCCCAATTGAATTATGGGGTTTCTTCCATGTTATGGGTTCTTTGCAATGTTTCTTCAATTGATTGTTTTATGAACTTTGAAGTGTAAATTGAGTTGAATTTCATGAAATTAGATGAATCCCCATGAACCCATGCCATTTCCCCCAATTTCCAAATCTATGCTTTGTTGGTGGTGAAACCGTTATAAATCCATATATGAATTATGATTTCTAAATTAAGCTTTTCATAATAAGGTTATGAATGAACTAAGGATAGTTTTATGGAAGTAAGCATGTTCAATCAAAAACTATGATTTTCCTCTATTATGTGGGTTCCTTCAATTATGGTCAAATTGCCTTGTTTATGATTTTCTAAGCATGAGTTTGCATTAAATTGCATGATTTAAGAGGAATTCTCATGAATCCATATGAACTCTACGATTGTAAAGTTATGAGCATGATGAACTATGTAAATATGAAGTTTATGAAATCATGCATGTCCCTTATGAAGCTGATGATGACTTAAGGGTGATTTGAGATTGAAGCATCAAAGTTTATGATATGTTGATGTTGTTGTTGAGTACTGAAAGGAATTCTCATATATTACTCAACCTATGAATGTGAAAGGTTTTCTCACACGTAATGATTCATAACTTATTGAAAGGCTTGCTCAACTAAATTTTAATCTATGATTAAGGAGCTATTCTAATGAAGGGACAAGAGGTGATCACCCATGTTCCCTAATGTAGACAAGAGGCGACTACCCATGTCTACTCACGATAATATAACTATGTCTAATCCATGGGAATTATGCTTAGCACCGAGTGGACAAGTGGCGATTACCCATGTCCCATAAACTATGTGCCACCATAGGATGATTGTCTAGATAGACATTAGCTAGTGGATCCACGTAAGATAGAAGTTTATGGTTTTACATTGGCAAGTAGGACACCTTTTTTTTGGTGTGGAGTAGACACCGGATTCCATGTCAATAGCTCACATGGTCTTACATGTCGGTTAAGGGTATTTCCCACAATAATGAACTAAGTTTCTTCAAGGTATTTCTCACGTAAAGTAATGATGTTTAGCTTGCCTTGATCATGTTTTATGACTTATGATTTCTAACCCTTTTATCATATTATAGCTTGATCATTGCATGATTATAAAAATGTCCCATTTTAGCATGTTTTAAATGATTTTGTGCATTGCTATTATACTTGGTACTTGATTGTACTAACACATACTCTTGCCTACATTGACTTGTTAATGTAGGGCTTGGCGATTCTCCATCTATTCGTGGCTAGAGCTTAGTAGAAGGAATATTGAAGACTTGGTGAGTCCTCATCCATTCGAGGACATAGCTTTGTTGTTCTTACTTTTATATTCTTCATTTTGACATTGAATTGGGGTTACGTCCCAAATGTTATTTCTCATTCTTATGTTAGATTGGCTTTGAGACATTTGATGTAGACTTCCACTATTATCTTACAAGCTTTGATATGAAATTGTCTTTTGAACTCTTAAATCTCTATTATCTTGTATGTATGTATGCTAAGTGGCTTGTATGAGGCCTTTCGGGGTTTTGTATGCCATTTCACGTCTAGGGGGTACCTTGGGTCGTGACACTCTACCCTACACAACCGAACAAAGATTGAGGTCCCTTCCAGGGCCACTGAGCAGCCACGAGTGACATATACTGTAGTGGAGGGTACTAGTTTGATTGATGATGTTGCTAATGTTGATGAGGAGGATGAGAGGACCAGTGATGATTTGGCCAAGGAGACCGATGAGGATGAGCTCTAGAGAGAGAAGGATGAACAGAGTACGACTATGATGGTTACTGAGCTGTGTGAGATGGAGGAGGGAATTTTGCAGGCCACATTGGAGAGGTCCCTTAGAGGGACTTCCACAGTTGGCACCAACGGGTTCTCTTTAGACTCCACTATTCCCCCTACCACTGTTCCGGGCACTGATGCCCCAGATGATGCTACACTGCTACCTCTTGTGATTTTATTGCCCGGCACTGATACGTTGGATGAGGCCACACCTCTAGAGACTCTTGATGAGAGCACTCTACATGCTTAGATTGTCAGGGGGATCTCTTTACTTCTCTTCCCATACTCTATTATTCTATATTCGCATTGAGGACACTGCTATTTACTTTTTGGTGGGGTGACGACACTTGTGCCAATATTCCCCTTTTATTGTATTTTGATATTTTGTTATTTTTAGTTTTTAATGATTGTAGTAGTTTGCTTTTATTTGTATGATAGTGTTTCGTGTTTCATTTGGTTTAGTTTATGTCTTTTTTCCTCTCCTTCGCTCAAAAATTTTCTCTTGCCCCATGAGTTTTGAAAGGTCATGAAATTCTTGGGTTTTCATTGATATAAATTTAAAGATCGATTGGGTTCAATATTGATGTCTTGAATAGTACTCATGATGAGCAATGTGTCTAGTCTGTGTTGCAAGAAAGAAATCAATATGGTGGGGCTTTATAGTGATCTTTTTTAATCTTGTGTTGGCAAGCGACATTTTGATGTGAGCCTTGCAATAAACATCGCACAAAAGCTTTTGATTTTGTCAAGCTGTGTTAAATGAATGTGTTTTGAGTGGCAAGTGTGGTGAGGTTTTACTTGGAAACATGTTTTCTAAATCCTAGAATTTTCCTTGTTACTTTAATTGTCTAACCTTGGTAAGTGTAAGGAATGATCTTGGGCAACATTTCTAAGAGGGAACCCAAAAATGCCATATCCATTTGTGACTACCTTGTGAGGGTGTGCATCCATTTTTTGCACCAATTGAGCCTAACCATTTGTTTACAAGCACATTGAAACCTCTTGAGCCAAATTGCCCTTTACTTCTCACCCAAAATCCTTTTTGAAGCATTAATTTTTTGAATAGTCAACTTACGACAAAAGCCTAAGTTTGGGGTGTTGAAGAAAAGGAAGAAGGTCAAACAAGTGAAGGACAAAGAAAAATGAGAAGAGACTCAACCTTGAGATGTTTTACCACAATGAAGGAACCCCTCCTTATAATAAAAAAGAAAGAGAATGCATGTGTGATGTGCAACATTTGAGAAAACATTGCAATGAAAAAGAAAGGTTGATCAAATAAAAAGGAGTTCCCAATAAATTGATGTGCAAATGAAAGGTTGAGCCTTCAAATGAAATTCAATGAAAAGAACTTGAGGAGAGGTGAAGAGAACTGAATCAATGCTTTGAAAAGGTGAAGTCACTGAGCTAAATTGGCCATACCTTAACCCTCAGCCCTATTACAAGCCTAAAAGACCCTTGATATTTTGCATAAACCAAGTTGTGTGATGATGGGAAAATATGGGCAAACCTATGGAATGAAGCTTGCATGTATTTCTCTTTAGGGAGAGTGGGAGTTGTGTTGATTCCTTTATTCCTTATTAATTTGCTTTGGGAGAGCATGGAATCATTCTTGGTGTGAGGGCACTTGAATGCATTTGTGAAGCGTGGTCTTGCATTAGAAAAGAAGCTATAGTGAGCTTGAGCTTGGTTTAAGACCGGCTAGCCATCATTTGAAGCTTTTTGATCATGATTGAGTGCTACATGTTGTTGAGAGTTATCTTGTGATATCACATGCATGTTATCTCTCATTGAGAACTGTTGTAGACACCCTTGTTAAACTAATCGCGTTCTTGATTTACTTGAGGACAAGCAAAAGTTTAAGTTGGGGGTGTTGATGAGTGGTAGATTTACATTCATTTGAGGTCAATTTAGTTCAAAAATTAGTGTCCTCAATGCCTAATTATGTCCTATTCTAATGTTAATTTGGTTATTTGCAACTAGGATGGCTGAAGGACAAGGCAAGGATGAATGTATGGAAGAATGACCAAAAATATGAAAAGAAGTGTGAACTCCACATTGTTGATAGCCTAACAAGAAAGTCAAATCGCCCAATGGGTACGACCTCACCTAAAGTAACAGAACTTGGCACTTGAATTAATTGAGGCAGGTCGGCGAACTAAAAGAGAAACGGCGACACGTCAAATGCAAAGGGCGAACAAGCTGACCATCACCGAAGGTGACTGAACATAGAGAAAAATTGGAAGCTTGAAAAGGCGAACAAAGGTGGTATTCTGTGATTCACCGAATGTGAAAGGCAGACTCAAACGAGCTCCCCGACTGAGGTTCAAACACCTAAAGCCTAAAGCAAGAGAAAGGCGAGCTGAAAAGCAATGTGCGATTAGCCGAATGTAATTGGCGAGCCCGACTAACGTCGCCTAATAGTCACGCATTGCGTTTTAAGGCCGAATTTCGGGAAGCTATAAATAGCCCAATAAGAGAGAAATAAAGGAGTTCGAAAAAGTGAAAAGACAGTGAAGAATTTTTAATTTTTTTGGGAGAGAAACACTTTACTTTGTGAAGAACACTTTTTATCTTTTGGGGTTTTTCAACTTTGTGCTTAAAATTGACAAATTGAAGTTCAGATTCAAAGTGGGTATTGCTTGTAATTTCTTAATTTCATGTTACCCGTGGCTGCTTTCATGAAAGGTATAATTTATTTTTCTCTTTGTGATGGGTGGGTAAAACCCCAAGATCTAGGGTGCAATTATGGTTGGATGTTGATTTAATGTAGTGGATATTGTGCTATGCTCTATTTTGCTGCTGTTCATGCACGAATTTGGGCTAATTAGCATGGGGTTAACTTATGGATTAAGATTGTAAACTTAATTCCCACTTCCGATCTCTGATTGATGCTTGAAAGAGATTGATTGGCGTCGGTAATTAGTCCAACACTAGCAATAGGTTTTTGTTTGTAACTTGCGTGAAAATAGAGTTTATGGGTTCGATCTATTTGCCTATTTCTGCACCAAAAAGGGAGCATAGAGAAAGGTAATGGGTTGTCATTAATGTACATAGATGAGATCAAAAGGAGATTCTATGAATTGATGCTTTGAGACAGAAAGGAGATTAGCATTATTGAAGATGGCCCAGCCTATTCATGAATGTTCTTCACACAAACATATCGTTCAATCAAGAGCACTATTCAAGACATCGATATTGATCAAAAGCGACACTCAAAAGTACAAGAGAACTGCATTCACTCATTCAACACACAATCAACGAAGATAAATAGAGAGAGATATCACGAGAAGCCAAAACCATTTCTTCCAATTAAAATAACTTCATAAATCAGAAAAACCACAACAATAAAAAACATACAGCCAAATGGGGTTGGGAAAGGCAGCACCCCACCAAAAAGAGAAAGCATTGTCCTCAATGCGGAATAAAAATAAAGACGAAAAATAAAGGAAATGCAAAGGATAATCCCCCTGGTCAGCAATTTCGGTGGTATGTTCTCAACCTAGGCATCATTACCCGGTGTATCCTCCACGGTGGGCTTGGTCCTACTTGACCCAATCATCGATGTCTCCCGGAGGGATGCAACAGCAGCTCGTACCATGTCTCCCTCCAAATCCTTGAGATCTGCATACACCTCGCTATCACGCATAGCAAGGTCCTCTTCATCAATCTCCAGTACATCAGAAAGACCCTCATCCTTAGCTATCGGAGCAATGCCGGTGGTGGTGTGTGGGTGAAACACCCCGGGTTGGAAAAGAACAAAAATTTTCATTTTTCGAAAGATGGAAGTGTGACCTACAGTTGGCACCAAACCTACCAACCGTAGGTCAAGTTTCATAGGTGCCACTGTTTTGGGGCAAGAAATTCAAAAAATAAAATAAAATTTGGGTGACCTACTACATGACCGATGGTCAGTAGGTGGACCTACCAACCGAAGGTCTAGTAGTTGGTGGGGTCATGGGTCAAGTTTTCGAAAGAGGGTCTTTTGGTCTTTTCAATAATTGTTTAATTACTAAGTAAGGATGGTTACCCTCTATTTCTAAGACCTATATAAGACTTATAAGCCTAATTTATACCCTTCTTAATCACTTTTCAATTACTCCTAAACCTCTCCTAAATATTTCTCTCTCTAGAATCAAGAAGAAGAAGAAGAAGAAGTCAAGCTAGGGTTCTTCAAGTTCAAGCCTCCATTCTTCATCATTGTTTAGGGCTTCAATTGAGGTATGTAGGGAGTTCATCAATGGGTTCCATTCACCCATTGAGCCCCCAATGTTTTCTTCAACTCTCCAATTCAATTTGCCAAAATTGAACAAGCTTTTGATTTCATTCTTCATGGGTTCTATTTGTATGGATTCAATTATGTACTTATGATCTCGTTTTGATGATTTAGACTCAATTACATGTTTTTCAACTAATTACATGTGAACCCATGTATTGATCTATGAATTGGACTATAAACCCTAATTTTCTAAGTAAGAACTGTTCAATCAAAAACTAGGTTTTCTTCTATCATGTGGGTTCTTTCAATTATGATCAAATTACTTTGTTTATGGTTTTCTAAGAATGAAGTTGAGTTAAATTGCATATTTTGAGATGAGTTTTCATGAACCCATGTGAAATCTATGGTTTTCAAGTTATGATTTATGATGAACTATGAAAAGATGAAGTTTATGAATTCATGTATGTCTTTCATGAAGTTGATGATGATTTTAAGAAGCTTTGAGGTTGAAGTCTCAGTGTCGATAATTGATGAATATGAAAGGTTTTCTCACATAAAGGATTCATAACTTGTTGAAAGGTTTTCTCAAATAAAGTTGAATCAAAGGTTACAGAGCTATTCTAATTACGTAAGCTTGGACTAAGTCCATGGAATATGAAACGTCTATGTTCATGATTTTAGCTTTGATTGGTAACTCTAGTTGTAACCTTCCATGGATAATATAGATGACTAATTCCGTGGGATATTTACTTAGCACCAAGAGGATATTGAGATGGTAGCTCTCCCGTTGTAGAGGCCAGATTTCTAGTAGCAATCTCTTTATCCCTAAACTATGTGCCACCATAGGATGATTTTCTTTAAGTAGACCTTAGCTAGTGGTTCCACGTAAGCTAGATGTTATTGGTCCTACCTTGGAAAGTAGGATGGCCCTTCCGATGTAGTTAGTATGTCGGATTCCATGTTGATTGCTCACTTGGTCTTTAAATGTCGGTTAAGGTGATTTCCCACAATAATGAACTAAAGTGCTTTTAAAGGTATCGCACAAGTAATTTAAACATGTTTAGATTGCTTTAACCATGGTGTATGTCTTAGGATTTTCAACCCTTGTTATATCATGTTTTAACTTGGTCATTGCATGTTGTGAAAATGCCCCTTTTTAGCATGATCAAAAGTTTTATTGCATTCCCCTCATACTTGGTACATTTCATGTACTAACACACACTTTTTGCCTACGTTGTCTCATAATGTAGGATTTGACCCTTCTTCATCCACTCGTGGCTAGAACTTAGTAGAAGGATCTTGAAGACTTGGTGAGTCCTCATATATTCGAGGACGTAGCCACTTTATCTTTTATGTCTTTATTGTTGAACTTTGTATGAGTTATGTCCATACTTTTCATTCTATGAGTTTAGATGGCTTTGAGACTATGTTTAATTTTCCCCTACTTTTATTAAACTCTTATGAAATGAAATGTACATTTGTACCCTTTGCTTATGTTATCTTGTCTATGTATGCTAAGTGGTTTGAATGAGGCCTTTCGGGTTCTTGTACGGCAAGTCATGGCTAGGAGGTACTTTGGGTCGTGAAAAACTTGGTATTCAAAGCCAAAGGTTTTAAAAAGATCTTAGGATGTCTCATAAGCCACGTCGAGTAGAGTCTTGTTCATGGATGTGAAGCGTGCCACACTTATGAATGAGAGCCTATAAGATTCTTAGGAACTTCCACTTCTTTCATTATTCTAAAGTCGTACGATAGAGTTTAACCTCATAGGTCTTCCTCTCCTAACCCCTGTTTGTACTTTTCAGAATATGCCTCCACGAAGGAATTCCGTGAGAAGGAATGTTCGTGAAGATGCGAGACAAAAAGTTCCCCAAGTGCTGGTCAACCCATTGGCCGAGGAAGTGACTAATGATGAGTTATTAGGTGCATTTAATGCATTGGCCCAAGCTATGATGACCCAAGAAAAAAGGGAGGTGGTAGCTCCTGTGAATCCAAGGGTAAGTACAGTGGCAACAAGAGTGAGGGACTTTATTAGGATGAATCCTCCGGAGTTTCATGGTTCCAAAGTTGAGGAGGATCCTCTACAGTTCATTGATGAGGTATACAAGGTGTTGATGATTATGGGAGTGACGCCGGTGGAAAAGGCGAAATTGGTCGCTTATCAACTTAAGGGTGTTGCTCAAGTTTGGTTTGAACAATGGAAAAATGAGAGGGCGGTTGATGCGGGTCTTCTCGATTGAGAGAAGTTCAAGGTCGCTTTCCTTGATAGGTTCTTTCCCCTTGAGATGAGGGAGGCAAAGGTACTTGAGTTCATTAACCTTCGTCAAGGGGATATGAGTGTGAAGGAGTATGCCTTGAAGTTCACGCAATTGTTCAAGTATACTCCAAGTATGGTCGCCGATCAAAGGGCAAGGATGAGTAAATTTGTGTCGGGTGCTTTCGAATTGGTGGTCAAAGAAGGTCTAACCTCAATTCTTGTTAAGGAGATGGATGTATCCCGCTTGATGGTTCATGCACAAAAAAAAGAAAAATAAAAGCTTAAGGAGAAAACTAGGGATTCAAAAAGCGTAAGAAGGGATGATGGTGAATCTTCACATTCAAGGTCCGGTGATGGAAATCGTTCTCAAGGTAATGGTTCTAGTGAGAAAATGTGGCCCGAGTGTTGGGAGTGTAGAAGAAGACATAAGTGTGAGTGTCTAGCCGGTTCTAATGCATGTTTTGGTTGTGGCAAGATGGGTCACAAGGTAAGATATTGCCATTTCTCACTTCTAAGTGAAGCGAAGGTAGACAAATTAAACCTAATGATTTTGGTTCAAGTGCCCAAAAGCAAGATAAGTTTTATGTTCTTCGAACTCGACATGATCATGAGGGTTCCCTGGATGTGGAAATTGATAAGTTAAGGTCCTTTAATTTTGAGGTTATGCATTGTTTGATGATTGGGTGATTTGTTGGTTATGATATGACTTCATGTGTGGTTAGTGTGTTTAAGGTCAACTTTGAAATCTTTGTAAAATAAAAACTTCGTAAGTGTTTACTTGTAGGAATGGTTCCGTGGTTGTCATGGTTTTTTATTATGTTTGGATTGAGGAAGGTGGATTCGAAAATAATAGAGAGGTTTGCTTCCAAGGGGGAGATAATGTGTTTCAATGATTGTTTTGTGGGACTATTTTAAATAGTTAAAAAGGTTCCTTGCTTTTGTTTGGTACGAGGAAGGTCAAAGGCCATGTGATGTCTTAGTATCCCTATCTATATTCATTCTACCTTTGGGTCTAGTTTGAGGCCTTAGCCCCTCATGATTTACTCTTAAGGATTCTTGTGTCTTAGTCATTCTCATGTTTCCTGAAGCATTCATACTCATGAAAATTTGATTTTTCAAAGATATGATTTAGCTTCACTGATTTCTTTATAATTATGTGCATCTGAGTATGAGTTGCATAAGGCCTTCATGAAATGATGTTTTGAACATTCTTTATCTTTGAGTTGATGTTTCCTCCTCGGATATGCACATATATGTGATTGCATTCTTGGTTGGGTTGTTTGATCTTGTTTCTACCCTCCTTATGATGTATTGAGTTCCATTTGAGGAAGAATGTTCCCAAGGGGGAGCTAATGTAACACCCCGGATTTGAAAAGAATGTAAATTTCAATTTTTAGAAAGATGGAAGTGTGACCTACGGTTGGCACCAACAGTTGGTAGGTGGACCTACCAACCGTAGGTCACGTTTCGTCGGTGCCACTGTTTTGGGGCATGAAATTAAAAAAATAAATAATTTTGGGTGACCTACTACATGACCTATAGTCAAGTAGGTTGACCTACCAACTATAGGTCAAGTAGTAGGTGGGGTCGTTGGTCAAGTTTTCAAAAGAGGGTCTTTTGGTCTTTTCTCTAATTGTTTAATTACTAAGTAAGGAAGGTTACCCTCTATTCCTAAGCCCTATATATGTCTTATAAGCCTAATTTCTACCCTTATTAATCACTTTTCAATTACTCTCAAACCTGTCCCAAATATTTCTCTCTAGAATCAAGAAGAAGAAGAAGAAGAAGAAGAAGAAGTCAAGCTAGGGTTCTTCAAGTTCAAGCCTCCATTCTTCAAAATTGTTTAGGGCTTAAATGGAGGTATGTATGGAGTTTATCAATGGGTTCCATTCACCCATTGAGCCCCCAATGTTTTCTTCAACTCTCCAATTCAATTTTCCAAAATTGAACAAGGTTTTGATTTCATTCTTCATGGGTTCTATTTGTATGGATTCAATTATGTACTTATGATCTTGTTTTGATGATTTAGACTCAATTACATGTTTTTCAACTAATTACATGTGAACCCATGTATTGATCTATGAATTGGACTATAAACCCTAATTTTCTAAGTAAGAACTGTTCAATCAAAAACTAGGTTTTCTTCTATCATGTGGGTTCTTTCAATTATGATCAAATTACTTTGTTTATGGTTTTCTAACAATGAAGTTGAGTTAAATTGCATATTTTAAGATGAGTTTTCATGAACCCATGTGAAATCTATGGTTTTCAAGTTATGATTTATGATGAACTATGAAAAGATGAAGTTTATGAATTCATGTATGTCTTTCATGAAGTTAATGATGATTTTAAGAAGCTTTGAGGTTGAAGTCTCAGAGTCGATAATTGATGAATATGAAAGGTTTTCTCATATAAAGTATTCATAACTTGTTGAAAGGTTTTCTCAACTAAAGTTGAATCAAAGGTTACAGAGCTATTCTAATGACGTAAGCTTGGACTAAGTCCATGGAATATGAAATGTCTATGTGCATGATTTTAGCTTTGATTGGTAACTCTAGTTGTACCCTTCCATGGATAATAAAGATGACTAATTCCGTGGGATATTTACTTAGCACCGAGAGGATATTGAGATGGTAGCTCTCCCGTTGTAGAGGCCAGATTTCTAGTAGCAATCTCTTTATCCCTAAACTATGTGCCACCACAGGATGATTGTCTTTAAGTAGACCTTAGCTAGTGGTTCCACGTAAGCTAGATGTTATTGGTCCTACCTTGGCAAGTAGGATGGCCCTTCTGATGTAGGGAGTATGTCGAATTCCATGTTGATAGCTCACTTGGTCTTTAAATGTCGGTTAGGGTAATTTCCCACTATAATGAATTAATGTGCTTTTGATGGTATCTCAGAAGTGATTTAAACATGTTTAGCTTGCTTTAACCATGGTTTATTACTTATGATTTTCAACCCTTTTTATATCATTTTTTAACTTGGTCATTGCATGTTGTGAAAATACCCCTTTTTAGCATGATATAAAGTTTTATTGCATTCCCGTCATACTTGGTACATTCAATGTACTAACGCATATGTTTTGCCTACGTTGTCTCATAATTTAAGATTTGACGCTTCTCCAACCACTTGTGGCTAGAGCTTAGTAGAAGGATCTAGAAGACTTGGTGAGTCCTCATACATTCGAGGACGTAGCCACTTTATCTTTTATGTCTTTATTGTTGAACTTTGTATGGGTTACATCCATAATTTTCATTCTATGAGTTTAGATGGATTTGAGACTATTTTTAGTTTTTCGCTACTTTTATCAAACTCATTTGAAATGAAACTTTCATTTGTACTCTTTTCTTCTATTTTCTTGTCTATGTACGCTATGTGGCTTGTATGAGGCCTTTCGGGGTCTTGTACGCCATGTCACAGCTAGGAGGTACTTTGAGTCGTGACAAACTTGGTATTCAGAGCCAAAGGTTTTAGAAAAATCCTAGGATGTCTCATAAGCCACGTCGAGTAGAGTCTTGTTCATGGGTGTGAAGCATGCCACACTTATTAATGAGAGGCTATAAGATGTTTAGGAACTTCTACTTCTTTCATTATTCTGAAGTCGTGCTATAGAGTATAACCTCATAGGTTTTCCTCTCATAACCCCTGTTTGTACTTTTCAGAATATGCCTCCACGAAGGAATCCCGTGAGAAGGAATGTTCGTGAAGATTTGAGACGAGAAGTTCCCCGAGTGCTGGTCAACCCTTTGGCCGAGGAAGTGACTATTGATTATTTTCGAGCCGCATTTCATGCATTCGCCCAAGCTATGACGACCCAAGAAAATTGGCAGGTGGTGGCTCCCGTGGATCCAAGGGTAATTACGGTGGCATCAAGAGTGAGGGGCTTTAATAGGATGAATCCTCCGTAGTTTCATGGTTCCAAAGTTGAGAGGATCGTCAAGATTTCATTGATGAGGTATACAAGCTGTTGATGATTATGGGAGTGACACCGGTGGAAAAGGCGGAATTAGTTGCTTATCAACTTAAGGGTGTTGCTCAAGTTTGGTTTGAACAATAGAAAATGAGAGGGAGGTTGATGCAGGTCCTCTCGATTGGCAGAAGTTCATGGTCGCTTTCCTTTATAGGTTTTTTCCCCTTGATATGAGGGAGGCAAAGGTACTTGAGTTCATTAACCTTCGTCAAGGGGATATGAGTGTGAAGGACTATGCCTTGAAGTTCACACAATTATCCAAGTACGCTCCAACTATGGTCTTCAATCCAAGGGCAAGGATGAATAAATTTGTGTCTGGTGCTTCTGAATTGGTGGTCAAAGAATACCTAACCGCCATGCTTGTTAAGGAGATGGATGTATCCCGCTTGATGGTTCATGCACAACAAAAAGAAGAAGAAAAGCTTAAGGAGAAAACTAGGGATTCAAAAAGGGCAAGAAGGGATGATGGTGAATCCTCACGTTTAAGGTCCGGTGAAGGAAATCGTTCTCAAGGTAATTATTCTAGTGAGAAAATGTGGCCCGAGTGTTGGGAGTGTGGAAGAAGACATAAGGGTGAGTGTCTAGCCGGTTCTAATGCATGTTTTGGTTGTGGCAAGATGGGTCACAAAGTAAGAGATTGCCCATTTCTCACTGCTAAGGGAAGGGAAGGTAGAAAAATTCAACCTAATGATTCTGGTTCAAGTTCCATAAAGCAAGATAAGTTTTATGCTCTTCGAACTTGACAAGATTATGAGGGTTCCCCGGATGTGGAAATTGGTAAGTTATGGTCCTTTAGTTTGTGGTAATGCATTGTTTGATGATTGGGTGATTTGTTTGTTATGGTATGACTTCATGTGTGGTTAGTGTGTTTAAGGTCCACTTTGAAATCCTTTTAAAAAAAATATATTCTTAAGTGTTTACTTGTAGCAATGGTTCCGTGGTTGTCAAGGTTTTTGTATTATGTTTGCATTGAGGGAGGTGGATTCAAAAAGACTACAGAGGTTTGCTCCCAAAGGGGAGATAATGTGTTTCAATGATTGTTTTGTCAGACTATTTTAAATGTTTGACAAGGTTTCTTGCTTTAGTATGGTACGAGGAAGGTCGAAGGCCATGTGATGTCTTAGTATCCCTATCTCTATTCATTTACCTTTGGGTCTAGTTTGAGGCCTTAGCCTCTCATGATTCACTCTTAAGGATTCTTGTGTATTAGTCATTCTCATGTTTCCTAATGCGTTCATGTTCATAAAAATTTGATCTTTTAAAGATATGATTTAGCTTGATTGATTGCTTTATAATTATGTGCATTTGAGTTTGAGTTGCATAAGGCCTACATGAAATGATGTTTTTAACATGCATTAGCTTGGAGTTGATGATTCCTCCTCGGATATGTGCAGATATGTGATTGCATTCTTGGTTGGGTTGTTAGATCTTGCTTCTACCCTCCTTATGATGTCTTGAGTTCCATTCGAGGACGAATGTTCCGAATGGGGAGATAATGTAACACCCCGGATTCAAAATGAACGAAAATTTCAATTTTTAGAAAGATGGAAGTGTGACCTACAGTTGGCACCAACGGTTGGTAGGTGGACCTACCAACCATAGGTCAAGTTTCATCGGTGCCACAATTTTGGGGAAAGAAATTAAAAAATAAAATAAAATTGGGTGACCTACTACATGACCTACGGTCAGAAGGTGTACCTACCGACCGTAGCTCAAGTAGTAGGTGGGGTCATTGGTCAAGTTTTCAAAAGAGGGTCTTTTGGTCTTTTCTCTAATTGTTTAATTACTAAGTAATGACGGTTACCCTCTATTCCTAAGCCCTATATAAGTCTTATAAGCCTAATTTCTACCCTTCTTAATCACTTTTCAATTACTCCCAAACCTCTCCCAAATATTTCTCTCTAGAATCAAGAAGAAGAAGAAGAAGTCAAGCTAGGGTTCTTCAAGGCCTCCATTCTTCATCATTGTTTAGGGCTTCAATTGAGGTATGTAGGGAGTTCATCAATGTGTTCCATTCACCATTGATTCCCCAAGGTGTTTTTCAACTCTCCAATTCAATTTCCCAAAATTGAACAAGGTTTTGATTTTATTCTTCATGGATTCTACTAGTATGGATTCAATTATGTACTTATGATGTTGTTTTGATGACTTAGAGTCAATCACATGTTTTTCAATTAATACGATGTGAAACCATGTATTGATCTATGAATTGGACTATAAACCCTAATTTTCTAAGTAAGAATTGTTCAATCAAAAACTAGGTTTTTTTCTATCATGTGGGTTCTTTAAATTATGATCAAATTGCTTTGTTTATAGTTTTCTAAGCATGAAGTTGAGTTGAATTGCATATTTTAAGATGAACTTTCATGAACCCATGTGAAATCTATGGTTTTCGTTTTCAAGTTATGATGAACTATGAAAAGATGAAGTTTATGAATTCATGTATGTCTTTCATGAAGTTGATGATGATTTTAAGAAGCTTTGAGGTTGAAGTCTCAATGTTGATAATTGATGAATATGAAAGGTTTTCTCACATAAAGGTTTCATAACTTGTTGAAAGGTTTTCTCAACTAAAGTTGAATCAAAGGTTAAGGAGCTATTCTAATGACGTTAGCTTAGACTATATCCATGGAATATGAAACGTCTATATGAATGATTTTAGCTTTGATTGGTAACTCTAGTTGTACCCTTCCGTGGATAATAAATATGACTCATTTCGTGGGATATTTACTTAGCACCAAGAGGATATTGTGATGGAAGCTTTCCCGTTGTAGAGGCCGGATTTATAGTAGCAATCTCCTTATCCCTAAACTATGTGCCACCACAGGATGATTGTCTTTATGTAGACCTTAGCTAGTGGATCCACGTAAGCTAGATGTTATTGGTCCTACCTTAGCAAGTAGGTGGGCCCTTTTGATGTAAGGAGTATGTCGGATTCCATGTTGATAGCTCACATGGTCTTTAAATGTCGGTTAAGGTAATTTCCCACAATAATGAACTAAAGTGCTTTTAAAGGTATCTCTCAAGTGATTTAAACATGTTTAGCTTGCTTTAACCATGGTTTATGACTTATGCTTTTCGACCCCTTTTATATCATGCTTTAACCCTTTTTAGCATGATCTAAAGTTTTATTGCATTCCCCTCATACTTTGTAAATTTCATGTACTAACGCATACTTTTTGCCTACATTGTCTCATAATGTAGGATTTGACGCTTGTTTATCCACTCGTGGCTAGAGCTTAGTAGAAGGATCTAGAAGACTTGGTGAGTCCTCATATATTCGAGGACATATCCACTTTATCTTTTATGTCTTTATTGTTGAACTTTGTATGGGTTACGTCAATACTTTTCATTCTATGAGTTTAGATTGGTTTGAGACCATGTTTAGTTTTCCGCTACTTTTATCATACTCTTATGATATGAAACTTACATTTGTACTCTTTGCTTCTATTATCTTATCTATGTATGCTGAGTGGCCTCTATGAGACCTTTTGGGGTCTTGTACGCTATGTCACGGCTAGGAGGTACTTTTAGTCGTGACAAACTTGGTATTCAGAGACAAAGGTTTTAGAAATATCCTAGGATGTCTCATAAGCCACGTCGAATAGAGTCTTGATCATGGGTGTGAAGGGCACCACATTTAAAAATGAGAGGCTATATGACGTTTAGGAACTTCCACTTCTTTCATTATTCTAACGTCGTGCGATAGAGTTTAACCTCACAGGCCTTCCTCTCTTAAACCCTATTTGTACTATTCTAAATATGCCTCCATGAAGGAATCCTGTGAGAAGAAATGTTCGTGAAGATGTGAGACAAGAAGTTCCCCAAGTGCCGGTCAACCCTTTAGCCGAGGAAGTGACTAATGATGAGTTTCGAGCGCATTTCATGCCTTGGCCCAAGCAATGACGACCCAAGAAAATAGGGATGTGGTGGCTCCCGTGAATCCAAGGGTGAGTATGGTGGCAACAAGAGTGAGGGATTTTATTAGGATGAATCCTCCAGAGCTTCATGGTTCCAAAGTTGAGGAGGATCCTCAAGAGTTCATTGATGAGGTATACAAGGTGTTGATGATTATGGGAGTGACGCTGGTGGAAAAGGTGGAATTGGTCGCATGTCAACTTAAGGGTGTTGCTCAAGTTTAGTTTGAACAATGGAAAAATGAGAGGGTAGTTGATGCGGGTCCTCTCGATTAAGAGAGTTCAAGTTCGCTTTCCTTGATAGGTTCTTTCCCCTTGAGATGAGGGAGGCAAAGTTACTTGAGTTCATTAACCTTCGTCAAGGGGATTTGAGTGTGAAGGAGTCAATTGTCCAAGTATGCTCCAACTATGGTCGCCGATCAAGGGCAAAGATGAGTAAATTTGTGTCGGGTGCTTTCAAATTGGTGGTCATAGAATTTCTAACCGTCATGCTTGTAGAAGAGATGGATGTATCTCGCTTGATGGTTCATGCACAACAAAAAGAAGAAGAAAAGCTTAACGAGAAGACTAGGGGATCAAAAAGGGCAAGAAGGGATGATGGTGAATCTTAACATTCAAGGTCCGGTGAAGGAAAGCATTCTCAAGGTAATTGTTCTAGTGAGCAAATGTGGCTCGAGTGTTGGGAGAGTGGAATAGGACATAAGGGTGAGTGTCTAGCTGGTACTAATGCATATTTTGGTTGTGGCAAGATGGGTCACAAGGTAAGAGATTGTTCATTTCTCAGTGCTAAGAGAAGGGAAGGTAGACAAATTCAACGTAATGATTCTGGATAAAGGCTCCGGGGTTTAGTAAAAATTTGAAATTTATGGCACCTGATAGTTTCCCAAACTTCTGGATACTTGTCCACGACACCATCCGTGGACAACCTCTTCTCTTCGAGGATAGTTCGTAAGCCCTCGGACTTTAAACGATTCATTGACCTCGGAAGATTAACCGGGGCCGGTACTAGAACTGTAGTAGAAGGAGCAAGAGTAGAGGCTGCTAGAGACTCAGGTTTGGTAGTAGAGGCATTGACCCTTTCCAACGGATCATGAATTGCCTTGGCCCTCAATTCGGCACTAGTCCGCTTTAGCAACTCAGCAATAGGAGTTTCGGACTCCTAAACCTCCTCACCTTCAGAATTCGTGGAGGTGAACTGGACAGAACTACTCTTATTGTCCGACGAGGAGCTCTCTTTGACAATTTGCTATTTCCCCTTGCCTTTGGGTTGGGTTTTATGTTGTTTGCATTGGGATGCGCAACCTCCAAAGCAATCTCAATCCCTTTAGCTTTCTTCCGAGGGGGTTTATGAGCAGCAACCTTTTGGTGAGGCATCTCTCAATGAAGACAAGGTGAATATAATATGGCAAAAAGGGGACGGGGAACAACTCCAATGCACTCCAAAGGTAGTAAAATGCAACCAAGAATGAAAACCACAAGCTAAAGTATGTGGGTATGTGAAGAGGATTTGAAAATTTCAAGTAGAATGAAGATTTGAATTTGAAAAGATTAAAAACCATTCAGTTCGCGCTCCCTTTGGTGATGGACTAACGTCACCGAGTGGTTCGGCGATGTGCATAATGGGCAACATTCTCACCAAAATCAGCAGGAGGCTTGGCTTCCATCAATGTCCAGTAGGCGAGCTCGATCGGGCATGCCGACTTCACTCGGCGATATGCCGAATGGAATGTTTTCTCGCCTAATCTTCCAGTGTACCCCTCAACTGTAGCCTACAATTGGTGATGTAATTAAGCGATCCCAAGGGTCATTAGGCGATGCGCCAAGTAGTCTAGCCTCTCACCTTTTAGCCTTTTGCTGAAAGTTCATACTCCAACCTACACAACCAACACACGTTAGTCAAAACTACTAAAATAAAACTTGGGATGCCTCCCAAGAAACGCCTTATTTAACGTCGTGGCACGACATGGACATGCATTCAAGCATCATCCAAGTACACCACATCAATCACTCGCACAATGGGGACCTCTCCAAAGTAAAGTTTTAGCCTTTGTCCATTCACTTTGAAAAGCGACCCATTTCCGTTGTCAACTTCAATTGCTCCATTTTCAAATACACGATTCATATTAAAAGGACCTGACCACTTAGACTTGAGTTTTCTCAGAAAAAGCCTCAAACGAGAATGGTAGAGTAACACATGATCACCCACTTTAAACTCTCAATGAAGTATCTTGGCGTCATGCCACCTTTTCATTTTCTCCTTATAAAGAGCTGAACTTTCAAAAGTTTGACGATGCAACTCTTCCAACAAATGAAGCTGGTCAACTCGACCCTTGGACGCTTTGTCCCAATTCAAGTTCAAAGCCTTCAAGGCCTACATAGCCTTATGCTCAAGCTCAACGGGAAGATGACATGATTTACCGAACACCAATTGATATGGATACATACCAATTGGGGTCTTGAAAGTAGTTCTATACGCCCAAAGAGCATCATCTAACTTCTGGGACCAATCAGTTCGGTTAGCATTTACCACTTTGGCCAAAATTCCTTTAATTTCTTGGTTCGACACTTCAACTTGCCCACTCGTTTGTGGATGATAAGGGGTGGCAACCTTGTGCTTTACTCCATATTTGCTCAATAATGATGCGAACAACCCGTTGCAAATGTGAGAGCCCCCATTACTAATAATTGCTCGTGGGGTGCCAAACCTTGTGAAAATATACCGCTTGAGGGATGTAATGACACTTCTTCCTTCATTGTTGGGTAAAGCCATAGCCTCTACCCACTTAGACACATAATCAACGGCCACCAAAATATATTTGTTCCCATAAGAACTCACGAAAGGGACGATAAAGTCAATTCCCCACACATCAAACAATTCAACCTCAAGGATCGGAGTAAGGGGGAGCTCATGTCTACGTGACACTACTCCTTGCTCTTGACATTGAACACACTTCCGGACTAGAGAGTTTCCATCTTGATACAATGTTGGCTAATAGTAACCACTCTGCAGAACCTTGGCAGATGTACGCACTCCACTATAATGTCCACCAACCGGTGATGCATGACATGCACTAAGAATAGCATCTATTTCAACCTCCGGTACACGTCTTCTAATTATATGATTAGCGCATTCCCGAAACAGATACGGTTCATCCCAAAAATATTTCTTCACATCAAAGAGGAACCTTTTGCGTTGATAAAACTTCAGCCCATCAGGAATAATTCCACACACCACATAGTTGGCAAAATCAGCATACCAAGGAATGGAACCCGTTGATACCACCATCATTGTTTCATCGAGAAAGGCTTCTTCAATATCCCTGTCATCGGAAACAACCACATTTGTTTCAAGTCTCAATAAATGGTCAGCCACCTGATTCTCACATCCTTTTCAATATTTGACCTCAAAATTGAACTATTGCAATAATAGAACCCATCGAATCAATCTCGGTTTTGCTTCCTTTTTGGCTATTAAGTAGCTTATAGCAGCATGGTCAGTGTGCAGCACTACCTTAGTTCCCAATAAGTAAGCTCAAAATTTTTCAAAAGTGTACATCACAACCAATAACATTTGTTCAATAACAGTGTAGTTCTTTTGAGCCACATTCAAGGTCTTGCTTGCATAGTAGACCGGGTGGAATTACTTGCCTCTACGTTGACCAAGGACAACTCCCAAAGCTACTCCATTAGCATCACATATTAGTTCAAATGGGATGCACCAATTCGGAGCAAAAATGATCGGAGCGGAAACCAACTTCTCTTTTAGACACCCAAACGCATTAAGGCAAGCCTCATCAAACTCGAAAACACTTTCTTTCTCAAGTAGCTTGCAAAGAGGATGAGCTATCTTAGAAAAGTCTTTTATAAACCTCTGGTAGAAACCCGCATGGCCCAAGAAACTTCAAACACCTTTAATCAAGATAGGAGGAGGTAACTTGGCAATAACTTCAACCTTTGCTCGATCCACTTGTATACCATCTCCGGAAATTTTGTTCCCCAACACAATACTTCCTTTGACCATGAAGTGACATTTCTCCCAATTAAGAACAAGATTTGTTTCAACGCATCTTGTCAAGAATACCAAGATGCTCAAGACATGGTTCAAAAGTATTCCCCACGACTGAGAAATCATCCATGAAAACCTCCACCGAGTCGTCCACCATGTCAGCAAAATTAGATAGCATACACCTTTGAAATGTTGCCGATGCATTACACAACCCAAAAGGCATTCTTTTAAAAGCAAACGTTCCATAGGGGCATGTAAAACTGGTCTTGTCTTGATCTTCAGGTGCTATGGATATTTGATTATAACCAGAATATCCGGCCAAAAAGCAATACCATCCACGCCCCGCCAATCTATCAAGCATCTGGTCCATAAAGGGCATTGGAAAATGATCTTTCTTCGTACTTGCATTTAACTTCCGATAGTCCATACATACACGCCAACTTGTAACCGGTCGCATAGGTACAAGTTCACCCTTGTCATTCGGGACTACCGTTATACCTCCCTTCTTAGGAACACATTGTACCGGGCTCACCCACTTGCTATCAGCAATTAGGTAAACCACACCCGCATCTAACCACTTGATGATTTTCTTCTTAACCACTTCTTGCATTGGAGGATTCAACCTCCTTTGGTGCTCGATGTTGGGTTTACAATCAACTTCCAATTGAATCTTGTGCGTGCAAATACCAGGAGGAATCCCCACAATATCAGCAATTGTCTATCTAATGGCTTTAATAAATCTTTTTAGCACACTAACAAGTGCTTGTACCTTCCCTTCAAGTAAGTCATCCGCAATAATAACCGAAAAGGTATTATCAGCCCCCAAAAATACATATCAAAGATGGGAAGGAAAATCTTTCAATTCAAGCTTCGGGGGTCCTTCAATGGATGTCTTCGCGGGAGGATTTTCTCTATTCTTCAAATCAATATCAAGCTTCAAAGGAGTTATCGAGTAAGAACCTAAAACCGATAGAGCAGCCACCACTTCATCATAATCTTGGATCTCTTCCCCATCATAATTTAAGCGTATGGCAGCCAAAGATTCACCAATGCACGAAACTTCAACAATACTAGTAACCGCTTCATCGATCACATCAATAACTGACACCACATGGAAGTCATTTGGTTGCTTCATAGACTTGCATATGTTAAAAGTAACTTCCTCCTCATTAACTCTAAATTTCAAATTGCCGCTCTCCACGTCGACAAGTACCCTCTCGGTGGCCAAGAATGGTCTACCAAGAATAATGGGTATCTCAACATCCATCTCACAATAAAAAATAACAAAATCTGCTGGAAATATGAATTTGCCGACCTTCACCAAGATATCATAAAGAACACTGATAGGTTGCTTTATAGATTGATCAGCCATAAGAAGTTGCATTGTGGTTGACTTAGTCTCACCTAGCCCAAGTTACTTGAAAATAGGACATGGCATCAAGTTAATACTAGCCTCCAAATCGCACAACGCTTTGGCAAATTTGAACACCCCAATAGTGCAAGGTATCGTGAACGCGCCTGGGTCCTCTTTTTTAGCAACCACACTTGACATAATAGCGTTGAAACTATGGGATACTTCAACCATCTCAAATTTCATACTTCTCTTTTTCGTGACCAATTCCTTCATAAACTTAGCATACTCCGGCATTTCTAGTAATGCATCACCAATAGGAGATTTATAGAGAGAGATTTAAAAACAGAGAGAAACATTTGAAATTTTGCATTGTCATTTCTCTTCTTCAACCTTTGCGGAAATGGTGGGTTTATTTTGGGCAATGGTTTTGGAGAAATCGATTTGGGAACACCTTCCACCTTTGACTTAGTAGCTTCACCGGATGCAATATCATTCATTTCGCCATCAACCTTGTTGGGGACGTCATTGTTCAAGCTATCATCAAAGCCATCACCTTCAATCACAATAGGTTTCTCTTTACTTGCATCAGCCCCATGAACATCCACCACATCACTACCCACAATCTTGCTGCTCAAGGTCACGATAGCCATACATTGAGCATTCTCGTTCTTTGGGTTTGCTAAAGTGTCGCTGGGAAGGCCACCATTTGATCTTTGATTTAATTGAGTGGATATTTGGACCATTTGTGATTCAAGATGTTTGATTGAAACTGAGTGAGAAGTAACCATTTGATTCAGAGAAGAGAAATCAGCTAGCATCTCCTTGAGCACCTTATCCAAACCTTCCACCTTATTCAAAATACGAACAAGGATATCTTTAGTCCAAAAACTCTCGGGATCGGCCTTTGGCTCTTTAGCTTTGATACGATTATGTGGAGGCACATATCGATCTCTCTCACCATCCCTCCAATTGACACCTCTATCACGCCAATCTCGATTCTCTCTCCAACCACCACCTTGATCTTTGTTCCAACCTTGATTCCCACTTGAGTTTTGATAGCTCAGACGAGAACGCCCCAATTTGATTCAACATGAGTTGAACCTCCTCATTGTACATGGCATCGAAGTGAGCATTGTCCGGACTCATAGCAACTGCATTCACTGCTTTAGAACCACCACCCATAACATTCTTTGTTAACAAGTCCATTTTGGTTATCATCTTAGCCATATTCTCGCCACGCTCATGGTCCTTGTCTAATTGCTCCTTAGTCATACCACTAGTGAGAGGTGAAACTTGGTCTTCTCTTGTGTGCCATGCCCGGTTAATTTTAGTCATATCATCAAGCAACGCGGATGTTATAGGAAATGGCTGTCTCATGATACCACCTTGAATCAAACGATCAGCTATAGACTTGTTCACAGAGTCAAGACTTCGATAGAAGTATTGTAATATCACGTTCTCGGGTAAATCGTGAGTAGGGCATTGTAGAAGTAGCTTTTGAAACCTAAGCCACATCTCATGAATTGGTTCACCATCAAGTCTCTTGAAGTTCTGAATACCATCTCTCAACTTCACCATCTTCGAAGGGGAAATAATTGTTCAAGGAACGCGTCGGTCAGCTCTACCCACGAAGTAATTGAATCTCTTGCTAGTTCAGCCAACCACTTTGTTGCATCCCCGGTTAGAGAGAAGGGAAACAACCGAAGTTAGATTGACTCTTGAGAGATGTTCTTGAACGTGAAATGATTACACACATCCAGAAAGTTTTGAATATGCTCATGGGGATCCTCATGAGCAAGTCCTCCAAAGAACCCTTTGATTTGCAACAATTGAAGCATGGTCCCGGTCACATGAAAAATAGCATTACCCACAATAGAGGGCAAGCGTATGGCTCCAACACTTCCTACTTGATCGACATTGAAGTCATTGAAGTTACCAATGTCGTTATTTCACCCAAGATTGCTAGCAGTCACACTTCCGTGGTCACTCATATCATCACCTGTTGACAGCAAACAACGAAAAGACTAATAAGTAAATTCAACTACAACAAAATTAGTTCACTAAAATACTTCAATACAAGAATTCTAGACACCACTCCCCGGAAGCGGCGCCATTTTTGATAACGCTCAACTGCACCTATAACGATTCAAGGTGTAGGCGATCGCTAGCAAGTATAAACCCAACAAGGAGTTGGGGTCGATCACACGAGGAGTGATCTAGTACATAATTTGACTATGAAGTAAGTCGGTGTTCTAATCTTTTGTAGAGTTTAAAGAGTTGATAAGAAACATGAGTTTAAATCATATAATTTTGATTTCCAAATATGAGTGAAGATTTGGTAACCAACTATAACACACAGTTAACAATGAATTCAATCAAAGGAAGAAAGGACCTTAGTGATGTGTGAGTGTTCAACTACTAATTTCGCTAAATGGGTAATTACGAATTTCTTAAATATGCTGAATCTCAATGGGTAGGCAAGATCATAAGTACAATAGTTATTCTACAATCAGCTATCATGCATTCAATTGGGTTCCATCAAACCCCAAAAAACATTACACTAGAAAAAATCTTATACCTTGATTCAACCCACTTTAAGAAGCTGGGTTGTAAAAGAAACAACCCATACAATCATTAGTTTCTAATTCCACTCAAATGCAACTTTGACAAGCATACAAAGAGATATAGACTAGAACTGAATTTGCAACTTCAATTCATAAATGAAAACATGAATTAACAACTAAACACATTTAATCTAGCATTAAAATTAGCAATTCATAATATCCATCACCTAATTAAGCAATTGAACACATAAACACACCCCTAAGGCATTGGAGTTTTAGCCAATCATAGCAATACTGAAGAAATGGTTACCAAATATGTTAGCCATTGGTTTCCCAAGTCTTAAAACAACAATTCAAATCAAGTAAAATTATACCCAATGTTTCGAATCCCAAAAACGACAAGAATTGTTCACCAAATCACCAAAAGTAAGCAAAGTGCCAAAGTACTTTTTTAAGTTCGGTTTCTGGTTTCTCAATTGATACACTCTCTTTTAAAAAATTTCTATTTATACTTTCCTATAAATTTCCCACATTTTAAAATGTGGGACCACTCGGCGGCGTAAGTCAGGCTTGCCTATCCAGTCGGCGATGCGTCGAGTTGCTGGTTCTCGCCTTTTAATTATTGACTTTAGTACCAATTTCCTTCTGGAACTTTAGGCGATAAATGTCGGGCTCGCCTTTCTGATCGGTGACTCACCGATTGGCTCCCAAGCTCACCGACTTGTCTTGACTCTTCTCCTCGACAACTGAAACTTTAGGCGATAAACCGTCCATTCGGTGAGTCGCCGAGTTGCCTTTTGTGAGCTCAAGCCTTTTTTCCTTCAATTTTGCAACTTTTCAGCTTCTTTTTGCATTATCTTGCCCCTGCCTCATCTCAAAGCCTTCTTGCTGCACATAAACAGTTTAACATTAGTTATGAGTGCAAAATGGGCATTAAGGACAACGATTTAGTACAAATGAAGATCTAAATGAGTCAAAACTACCGACTCATCAGTTAGACACCCTATCTTTGTTGAATTTAGGAGGCGGAGCATTGGAGGAGTCTTGACTGAAAAACCTTTGTCGGAACATAGAATGACCATGTCCATCGGACCTTGAATGTGAAAAGTCACTATCACCGATCTTTTCCCTCTTTGCCTCCATAGACCTTTCCTTAAGCTTTTCCTCTTCGATTTGTTGAGCATGAATCATCAAATTGGAAATATCCATTTACTTAATGAGCATGGCGGTACAACATTCCTTGACAACCAAGTCAGACACACCCAACATAAACTTACTCATCCTTGCCCTTGGATCGACAACCATGGTAGGGGCATATTCGGACAACTGTGTGAATTTCAAAGCATAATATTTCACACTTATATTACCTTGACCAAGGTTAATGAACTCAAGTACTTTTGCCTCCCTCATCTCAAGGGGAAAGAGCCTATCAAGAAAAGAAACCTTACACTTCTCCTAATCAAGAGGACCTGCATCAATCGCCCTTTCTTCCTTCCATTGGTTGAACAAAACTTGAGCAACACCCTTAAGTTGATAAGCAACCAATTCCACCTTTTCCACCGGCGTCACTCCCATTATCAACAAAACCTTATACACCTCATCAATGAACTCTTGAGGATCTTCCTCAACCTTGGAACCATGAAATTTTAGGGGAATCATTCTAGTGAAGTCCCTCACTCTAGTTGCCTCCGTACCTACATTTGGGTTCAGGGGATCATTAGACTCTCTATTGTCTTGAGCCATGATAGCTTGAGCCAACAATTTAAAAGTAGCCAGGAACTTCGCATTAGTCACTTGTTCTGCTAAAGGATCGGCCGAAACATGAGGAGCTTCTTGTTCCACATTCTCATTCATATTCCTTCTAACATATGCTCTTTGAGGGGCCATATCCTGAAAATCATCAGATAAGGATTAGGAAAGAGACATATAGAGTTAAACTCTATCGCATGAAATTAGAATGATGAAAGAAGTAGAATTTCTTAAACATCTTACAGCCTCCTATTCATAAATGTGGCGTGCTTCACACTCATGAATAAGACTCTATTTGACGTGGCTTGTGAGACATCCTAGTACCTTTCTAAACCTCTTTCTCTGAATACCAACTTTGTCACAACTCAAGATATACCCTAGGTGTAACATAGCGTATAGAACCCCGAAAGGCCCTACACAAGCCACTTAGCATACATCATACAAGATAATAGAAATAAAGATTTCAAAAGAAGCAATCTCATATCATAAAAGAGTTTGACAAAATAGAAGTCTATCATAGTCTAAACAAGCCATCTAAACATCAAAAGGAGTAGTTGGGAAGTAACCCATACACCACGTACATCATCCAAAAACTAGAACTACATAAAGAAAGTAAATGTGTCTCAGTCCTCGGAACATGAGGAATCACCGACTCTTAAATCCGGTAGAATGATCAACTAGCCACGAGTGTGAGAGGTAGTAGCATTGGACCCTACTTTAATGAGACAATGTAGGAATGAGTATGTATTAGTACATGGAATGTACTAAGTATGGGCAATATGCATAAATAGACATGATAGCATGAAGAGTTTAAAAATGTAAGGTATGACAAACATGTGAAACATGTAAAGGCTTAAAGAAGCAACAACGTATTAATCATAAGGTGTGGTTCATGCATTTAAAATAAGAGACATAAAAAAGCTTTTAAAGAAGCATATTCATTTTTGTGGGATATTATATTTAACCGACAATAAAAACATGAGAGTTTTATCATGGAATCTCATATATCCCTCATACCAAAAGAAGGGGATTCTACTTTTCAAGGTAGAACCTGTACACATCATCATTTGCTAAAGTAGATCCCCTAGCTAGGTCATTTAAGATAATCTTAAGGGGGCACGTAGTTAGGGACTAGAGTTTGCTACTAGAGACTACTGTATTTGAGCCTCCACCTCAAATCCTCTCAGTGATAAGTCTAAATCCCAGCGGAATAGATAAAAGTCAAATATCATTATAACATAGGAAAGGCAATGATCAATACCAATCCACCTCTTTAAAATCAAAACATAGAATAGCTCCTTAAATTAAAATTCAAGTATAGGTGAGAAACCCTTTCACCAATGTGAATTCATATGTGAGAAATACCTTTCACAATCATGATCATAGTAGCATGTGAGAAAACCTTTCACAATAACATTGATACTTTCCTTTCAAAGCATCCTCAAATCATTTACATCAATTTCATAAAAGCATGCATATCTTCATAAATTCATAATTCATAGTTCATAAGCTTCATCATGGGTTCATAATCTAAAATTGTGGATCATGAATGGGTTCATGTAAATTTAATTCAAAATCATGTAATTACGTCAATTCATGCATTGCAAGATAGAGATTAATCAATAAAACCATAATTGAAGAGACCTCATAAAGATTGAATTAAAACCCTAACTTGATCAATTGAAATTGAAAACCTTGGGGACTCGATGAGTGAATACCCACATACCTTGCTACTCAAAGCCCTAGATGAATGGAGAATTGAAGACCTTGGAGGGAACCCTAGCTTCTTCTTCTTCCTTAGCTTGAGAGGGAATTTGGGAGAATGAATTTGGTTAGGATTTGGGGAAATAGGAGAATGAATTTAAAGTGGGTAGATTTAGGAATTAAAGGATTTATATAGAGCTTAGGATGAAGGTGAAAACAACATAGCATAGGCTTAAAATATTAAGGAAAAGACCCAAAAGCCCCTTAAAAATAACTACCGAAACTTCATATGTTTGGACCTACAGTCTGTAGGACTTTCTACGGACTGTCCTGGTCAACCGTAGAAAAGTTTAGAAACTCTCAACTTAGACCAATCTTTGACGGGAACTTTCTACTACTCATAGGACTACCTACGGTCTGTAGACCCCAACCATAGAAACCAACTTGACCCCTTTAAAATTTCACTAAGTCTGGGACATACCTACAAGACCCATCTACGACTCGTAAAACATTTGACAAAGTGTCCTTTTCACTCGTAGAAAAGTTTAGACACATGGTTTTTCACATATAATTTTCTCCCTTTCTACGAGACTTGTCTATGACCCGTAGGAAGTTCTATGAACCATAGATTGGTCTCGTAGACCTGAACTAGTAGATAAAATGCCTACAACCTTTTCCTTTTTTGAAATATGAGGTGTTACAGCTGGGTGTAGTTGGAACAATTTGCCTACCACCGGAGATAGGGGATGCCATATTTCAAGTGATAAGTCCAATGCTTTATTTACTACAAATGAAGGGGCTATTAGAGACAAAGCCGTGGAAGATGCTAATCACCACTTGAGGAACTCTATGGAACTTTGTCTCTTTTTCAAAATGTGGAATATGATTCAAGAATCTGTCTGATTAAGGTTGTTTCCTTTCTCATTGATTAGAGATGCTACCACATGGCTTAGAGAATTACCTTGAGGTCAATCACCACTTTGGAAGACTTGAAAACTGCTTTTCTTGAGAGATTTTGTCCACCCTCTAAGATGTTGAAATTGAGGGATGAGATAAACAACTTTAAACAAATGCCAGGAGAAGCTATACACGAAGTGTGGCTGAGGTTTAAGAGGAAGCTAACAAAATACTTAAACCATGGGCTGTCCATGCAAGTTTTACTCCAAATTTTCTTTCGTGCACTAGATGAAGTGAATCAAGTAGCAGTAAATAACTTGGCGGGAGTCTCCTTTACGAGCCGGACTTATGCCCAAGCTACCATCTCTCTTAATCAAATGGCAAAAACTAATATGGCACGACATATTTGCAATAGAGTGAAAGGCGGCAATGTTGTCGCTTCCACATTGACAAATGAGATGAGAAAGAAAGAGGAGGAACGAGATGAACAAATGGCTAAGATGATGACAAGAATTGACCTCTTGGCCAAATATATGATGGGCGCCTGTCATGACCCAAAAACTGGGTGTGATGGCACTTGCCTTATCCCACCAAGACATGTTAGCCTGAACAACCCTCGACAAGGGTAGATTTGGTAGTAAGAAAGGAAATAAGGACTAAACATAATATAAGAATTGAGGAAAATATAAAATAAAAAAACCTTCCCCAAAACCTGGTGTCACGTGTACAAGACACTAAGTAATACTATAGATTCAAAGAAATTACACGTGTGAATGTCTCCATATCTAGAATAGATTAAGGACAAAGGGTAAGACGTCTACTGGAGCAACTATCAGGTACCTCACGTACTCCAAAATGTAAGCCTCGGACTCTGCTGTGAAAAAGAGATTAGGGCGTATCGGGCTCGTAACCTACACAAGTGTAGAAAAACAAGGGACTGAGTATCAAGATAACAAGGGGTACTCAGCAAGGATCCCTAACTAACTCTAAACAATGCGGTGTTGAACACCCTCAAACCTGACACACCTTCCAAGCCTAAAAAACACAATAGTCTACACAGAGATTAGATTCCAGCCCACTCTAGCAACACTATCATACACAAGACATAACACAATAGAAGAAATTCAACTAAAAGGTAGCACCTTCAGACTATCAAATAGATAAACTCAACATTCCAATTCAATATTCTACATTTACAAAAAAAGCACTCATCATGCATCATTCTATATGACATTTTCTACATTTACAAAAAAATCACTCATAGAATCACTCAAAAGAAATAATGTGCAGTGCATTTAAGATGAAAATGGCATATAGAATGATGCATGTCTGTCCTATGGATACAAATCAAGTGTGCAAGCATGTCAGGAACCATGGGAGACTCACGAATTTCATGCACTTGCTTGAACCATTCATTTCCCATTGGCATAACACTCACCGAAACCATTTCCCATTGGTGTAACACTCAATGAAACAATTTCCCATCGGCATAATGCTCGCCAAAACTATTTCCCATCGGCATAACAAGGATACTAGTCTCATAATAGTGTAGCAATAGAACAAGTACACAAGATCAAATGCACAGTAAGAGGATGACAATTTCCACTCAAAGAGTCAATTGTATCACTCATGGGCATAACACCAATAGGGAAATTCTAATAGTCAACTCAAACCACACCTAGCATCGTATACAACAATGATTCAACACGTACAATTAACACAATATGCCTGACTCTAGTGTTTGGGTGGATGCTCGGCTCTTTATCCACACACGCACCCCCTTATTACCCATTACTCCCAATCACAAAGAATTAACATATAGTCCAAGAACTTTATAAAAGAGTCAAAGAGGTCCATTTGCCTTAAAAGGTAGAAAAATCAACTCGACACTTGAGCCTTCCCTTCACGTCAAGACACAAAATCTACATCAACTAATCAAATCTAGAATACCCATAGTAAAACATGAACAATGACACCCTTATCTGATTTTTGAAACTAGGTCCGAAATGACCCAAAAAGTCGATCCCAAGGGCTAAGGGTAGATCTAGAATTTTATAGAAAATCATAATACCAAAAGGTTTTTTAACTCACAAGTTAAATTGTAAAAAAATGAGTTGAAATCATGCTGAGAATTCTAATTCACTTAAAACACAAATTCATGAAAAAAACCTCATGGTTTGAATTCAAAATCAATGATTTGATGATAAAACAGGATATAATAATTGATTAATGAAGGATTGGGTTTAAAATCACTTATCCAAATGTTTAATCTTGAAAACAACTTTGAAATTGCCCACACCGAGTTTCCAAGGTTCAAAAATGGAAAATGGGTAAGATACCCCAAATTTGGAAAATTAAAATCTGCCCAGGTAAAATGCTCTCTTCAATCACGGAAAGAGCCCTGCGAACGCGGAGGCCAACCAACTAACCCCTTCGCGATCGTGGTCAAGGCCCCGTGAATGCAAAGGTCAATCTCTTCCTCTTTCCGTGTCACACTCAAGCTTCTGCAAACATGGAGGCCAGCCCACAACACCCTTCGTGAACGTGGTTAAGATCCATGAACGAGAAGGAGGCGCCTTAATAGAACACAGAAACACCAAGGCATAAAAACATTCACTGAAAGGACCCTCAGGATTCCTTCGGAATCTTGAGGACACAAACCGTATATGTTACATGACAAAATTTGACGTTCTAGACTTAATAGAACCATCAAAATACAGATTCAAAGTCTGTTTGACCCAACATCTATTAACTAACTCTATCCAAGACCAAATTTTCCTCAGAATCTCTGAAAATTGAACCAAGGCCTTACCTAGGTCTAAATCATCTAATAAATCGAACAAAATCGGGGAATATCCAAATTGAGCGTCTGAACTTTTGATGTTGACCAAAGTCAAACCTTGGTCTAAATTCACTTAATCATTCAAATCACAGCCTCAAATCCATATCAAAACTTTGAAACTAAAAATGACAACCTTCCTAGACCAACTTCTTCATTCCAGAGCTGATGGAAGTGACGTAATTCCATTCCGAGATTCGTAGCTCTGAATGTTAAATAAAGTCACTTATATGAACTTAAGAGCTTCCAAATCTCTAAAACTTCCAAAAACCTCAACATTTCTATCCCTCCACAAAACTAACCTCATAAAGTGATCAAATATGACTCGGGGAAACTAAGAGGAAGGCTAAAATGGTAATTTTTCCACAAAATTCCAAAATTGACCATCATGGTCATTAAATTATCCACTACTAAAATCCATGTTCGACCTCAAACATACAATAAAAAAAGTACATGAAACCTCGAAGAGCAGTGGATATCTGGCATGCATATCAGATTCTATCTCCCAAGTAGCCTCCCCGATAAGACGGTGCTTCCATTGGACTTTCACAAAAGCAATCTCCTTAGAGCCTGTTTGGCATTGCTGCTAAAATCTGCTTATTTTTAGAAGCATTTTTTTAAAATAGATTTTCAGAAAAGTGTTTTTGAAAAAATAATTTGTGTTTGGCTAATTCATTTTAAAAGTGCTTTTCATAAGCAAATTGTGTTTGGCTAATATTTTTTAAAAATTGCTTTTAAGTGTCAATTTTTTTTTTAAAAAAGGACAAGTATCGATGTACATATGAAGATTATTTTATAGATAAAAATTATTTTAAATATCTATTATAAAAAATATAATCAAACTTTTATTTTTATTGAATTAAAATGTAGATATTCATTTTTTCAATCAATATTATACATAGATAAATAAAAAAATAAATTAAATATTAATATGAGGATTTAAATATAGTTAAAAAATATTAAATATAATGTAATGATAATAAACGTAAAAATAATAATAAAAAATATTATATAAAAATAAAATTTTTAAATGAAACTTTTACCAAAGTTATGAGATATGTCAATTAATTAAGAAGGGATATATGGGTAAATATGTAAATACAGAAGGAATATTTTGGTCTTGTAAAAAATAATTTTCTTCTTCTGCATCTACTCTTTTTAAGAAGCAGAAATTTTTAGCTTCTTCCCAACAAGAGAAAAATGCTTGTGCTTCTATTTAAAAGAAGTTTTATTGATCTGCCAAACATATTTTTTTTCAAAAAAAGTGTTGTGCTCAAAATAAGTGCTTTTGGTCTTCCAACAGCAATGCCAAATAGGCTCTTAGTCATTAGCTTATGAATCTGTCTGTCCAAGATAGCTATAGGCTCTTTCTCAAATATCAAGTCCGGGTCAAAAACCACAGAATTAAGTGAAATCACATGGGACTCATATGGTACGTAGTTCCAAAGCAAGGAGATATGGAAAACATGATGCACAATAGACAAGCTAGGTGACAAGGCCGACTTATAGGCCACCTCTTCAGTCTGCTTCAAGATCTCAAATGGGCCAATGAATCTAGGGCTAAGATTCCCCTTCTTCCCAAACCTTATTACACCCTTCATGAGCAATACCTAGAACCATACATGATCACTCTCTATAAACTCTAAGGCTCGAACTGTCTTTTCAACATAGCTCTTTTGTCTACTCTAGCTATCTATAGCCTACCATGGGCCATCAGTAGCCTACTCTAAATCAAACAAACTTGCTCCATAGAATCTCTAAGTAAATTCGTATCCAAGGTACCCATCTTAATGACATCGAACCAACCAATTAGAGATCTACACCTCCTACCATATAACTCCTCAAATGGGGCCATTTGAATGCTAGAATGATAGTTGTTGTTGTAGGCAAACTCTGCTTAGGGTAAATGTTAATCCCAAAAGTTACCAAAGTCAATCATACATGCTCAAAGCATGTCCTCCAATACTTGAATCCTTCGATTATACTTCCCATCAGTCTGGGGTGAAAAGCTATACTCATGTCCAACTGACTACCAAACCCCTACTATGAGGCCCTCCAAAAGTGAGATCTATAGGGAGAACCTTAGTCAAAAATGATAGGAATAGGCACCCCATGCAATCAAACTATCTGACCGAGTTGGACTTGAGCAAACATCTCGGCTCTATATGTCACGACCCGATCTCTCGAATCATGATGGCGCCTACCAACCCACCAGTAGGCCAACCAAAACCCTATCCCATAACAAAACAGTCATGGGACTAAGGATGGAAAATAACCTCAACTAAGCGGAAGCAACAAATACAATACATAAGGAAGGCGGAAGTGAAACAAAACTATATATACAAGGCACCTCCCAAAACCTGGAAGTCACAAGTACAGAACTACCAACAAGAGTACATGTCCCAAAAGTGGACCATAGAAACAAACTGTCTCGAAGGCAAAAGACAAGTCAAAATATAATAACGAAAGGAGACAAGTAATCCCAGAACGTCGTGTGCTCACCCTCGTCTCCCTAATAGAAAGCAGCAGGCTCGAACTCAATGCTGATAACTAGTGCTCGGACCTGCATTACGAAAATAGATGCAGAGTGCAGCATGAGTACCAAAACCACAGGTACCCAGTAGGTATCATAGGCCAACTGAGCAAGAAAGGTAAAAATAGGCAGACAAGATAGAATCAACAAAACAGAGGTCAACAAAATGGAATAAGAGAAAGCAGAAAGCAAACTAAGAACAACTAAGCTAAACGCAGCTGAGCCCCCTATAAGACACGATGGGCACACTCGTACGCAAGTTTAAATATAACCTGAACGGATCCCCATAAGCCCGACAGGTACACAGAAGAGATATTCTATAGAAACGAAGGAAAACCCAACTCCAGAAGCCTCAATACCCATGGGTACTGGACCCAAAAAGATAACACCTAGGCCCCGCCCAATCATCATCACGAGTTGGAAATACCGGACTCAAACCGTGTAACGTCAGCCTCGAGTTAGAACATTACCTAGGTCCAGCCCAATCATCAGTCACGAGCTATAAATACCGAACTCTAACTGGGTAACGTCAACCTCGAGCTGGAAAAATACCTGGGCCCAGCCCAATCATTAGTCACGAGCTAGAAATACCAGACTCTAACTGGGTAACGTCAGCCTCGAGCTAGAACAATACTTTGGCCCAGCCCAATCATCAGTCACGACCTGGAAATACGAGACACTAACCGGATAACGTCAGCCTCGAGCTAGAACAATTCCTGGGCCTAGCCCAATCATCAGTCACGAGTTGGAAATACCTGACTCTAACCGAGTAATGTTAGCCTCGGACCGGAAATCATACCTATCACTCTACGGTCTCGAACTAAAAATAACGAACTCTAACCATGTAACCTCAGCCTCGGACTAGAGTTAATCAACCTACGCTCAACAGTCTCGCACTGGAAATATCGGCCCCAACCGGGTAATGTCAGCTACGAGCTGGGACTAGTAGCCCCCGCTCAACGGTCTTGCATTGGAAATAACGGGCTGTAATCGTGTAACGTTAGTTGTGGATCGAAGCTGGCAGCCTACCCCTAATAGCCTAGCGCTAGAAATACCGGATGTTAATCGGGTAACGTCAGCTGCGTACTAGAGCTAACAACCTCGAACCGGATAAAGCCACAAATAAACAAACAATGCAACGCAAGGCTAAACACCACCGGCCGCCGCCCTTACAAGGATATCAACGAAGGCTACCAGCCTAGCCTGAATCAATCGACAATCGGCACCAACGCTAAATCTTCCGGCAGCATCCTAGAATCGCAGAATTAAGAGAGAAAGAATCAGAAGACCTAGAAGCCACGAAAATGCCTAAGTTAAGGCTCATACTATCAGACACAAGTCTGCTATACTAGTCTACAAGGACCTATGCCATCTGAATGACGTCGGATACATACTCAAGTCAAAGGTGTATAGGACTAAGGCAATACTATTCAAACCTATTCTAAGGCCGAAACAATCACATAATTCAACAAAAATCAATAGCAATCAAGCAATTATCCCGAAACCACACATGCCACAGCAGATAACCACCCAATAGATAACCCACAGCAAATCAATAACAACCCAAGTCAACAACACATCCTAAAGCATGGTACTAATCCCGAACTGCCCAGAAATCAACTCTAAATGAAGAAAATCAGAGACGAAGAACAGAAGTACTAGCTACCCACCCCAGATTAACACATATCAACCAGCATTTGCGCATTCAATCTCAATCTAGAAAGAAAGGAAGCCGTAACCTACCAGAAAGCCGATCAAGCGCGCTCCAAGTCACTATGCCGGAGTCTTTCCCTTCCAAATGGCCTCAGACTGCTGTCACGCTATCAAAAATAGAATCCCAGCATCAATACGGTCGTTTAGAAACTAAAATCATCAAATTTAGACACAGACCAATTCGGAGTCAAAATTAGGAACGTGGGACCCGCTCTGGATTTTCAAGAATTGACTCCGTGAAGAGGTCCCAAATCCTCCCCCGAACTTTTATTCAAAACCGGAAAAGTCATCGGAGCTTGGATCAACTCCATGCAACTCAAACTAGAAATGCAAAACTTTACAACAAATTTGCTTAAGAAAGCAACTTACGCCTCAAATTCATGGAAAACGAGGTACACCCAACGCAATCCAACCACTAACCCTCAAAGGCAACGAGAATCTGAATGCTTGGGACTTTGAATCACTGAAAAGCGACAACCGAGGAGGGAGATATGAATTTTTGAATGAAAAATCCAAATGATCCTCAACCTCCTTAAATAAACCACTGCCATCCGCTCTTCTCCGCGAACGTGGCCCCAAGTCCCCGTGAACGCGGAGGGAAGCTAACCACTACTCTGCAAAAATGGCCCCAGGCCCATGAACGCGGAGAATAAGAATACCTCCACCCCACAGACCTCCGCGAACACAGAGAACCTTCCTCGAACGCAGTACAGAAGGCCCTACACCTCCGTGAACGTGGAGCAACTCCTGCGAATGCGGAGCACAGGATCCCAAACCTCCGCGAACGTGGACTATGGCCCGCGAATGTGGAGTAGACACCCTCACACCTCTGTGAATGCCAAGCCCATCCCCCAAATGCGGAGGGTAAATGTGTCTGTAATTTTGACGGCTGCAACAGTTGAGTTTTAGACAACTTCGAAACTCTGATGGTATGCTCAGAATTCGTTCTGAACCCCGTGCACGCAAACTAGATATGCTACCCCTCAAATTCAACGTTTCAGACTCAATGGTGCAGTCAAAATTTCTATACGAGGTCGTTTCGACAAAAAGTGGGTCCCACACCCAATGAGCCATTTTAGCCAATTTCCATCAGAGGCCTCGGATTTTGATCGAAAGCTCTCGAAGGGTCATTCTAGACTAAACTTGGCATTCCGAGACTAACCGCGCAATTGGAATTTTCATACAAGTGCGTTTTCAAAGAATGTTAACCAAAGTCAACTTGAAGACAAATTTTGAAGGCTACAGAGATAACTGGCCCCAAAATCACATTAGAAGCCTCGGGACTCGGGCAAACCATGCTTCTACCCTAACTTGGACGCTATGAAGCTGATGGAACCGTCAAATTCCAATCTGAGGTCATTTACCTGAAATTATGACTGAAATCAACTTTTCAAGGTTCAAAAGCTCCAAAACAAGAAAACAGGCATAAAAACAAAACGAACGACCAGGCGACTGAACAGTCAGTGCGAGCAAGTCAGAAATGACTTAGGGTCGCTACAGGAACTCTCTAAACGATAGAAAGGAGGCCTTAACATAGAAATGACCTAAAGGGTCATTACAACATCCACTATGAAAAGGACTTTCGTCCTCGAAAGTAAGAAGCGAGAAGTACCTGAGGGCTCAAATAAGTTAGGGAACTTCTCCCGCATCTCCCGCTCGGGATCCCACGTAGAATCCTCAACTGGACGATGGCTCCAACTGACCTTAACTACCGGAATGGCTCTCGACCACAGCTGCCTCACATCTCTTGCAAAAATAGAATCTGTCTCCTCAATATAGGTCAGACGATCATCCAAATCAACGATGTCATACGGGAGCACATGAGATTCATCTAGAACATACCGGTGCAACATCGAAACAAGGAAAACTGGATGAATAGCAGAGAATGCTGGAGGTAAAGCTAACTCTAAAGCCACCTCACCAACTGCCCTCAAAATCTCAAAGGGCCCAATATACCTGGGGCTAAGCTTTCCCCGCCTCCCAAATTTCATCACGACCTTCATGGGTGACACTCGGAGGAATACTCTATCACCCACGGCAAATCTCAACAGTCGACGCCTGCGGTCTGCATAACTCCGCTGTCTACTCTGAGCCGTCTTGAGCCAATCCTGAATCAACCTCACATGCACAATGGTCTCCTGAAACAGATTTGTCCCCCACGGCCTAGGTTCTGTAGACTCTAACCAACCAACTAGAGTGCGACAACGCTTACCATATAAGGCCTCAAACGGGGCCATCTAAATGCTGGAATGTTAGCTGTTGTTGCATGCAAACTCTACCAAGGGCAAGAAATGGTCCCACTGACCTCCACAATCTATAACATAGGCTCGCAACATATTCTCAAGGACCTGGATAGTTCGCTCTGACTGGCCATCAGTCTGTGGGTGAAAAGTCGTGCTATGATCCACCCGGTTGCGCAACTCCTCCTGAAACACCCTTCAGAAGCTAGAAATGAACTGCAGACCCTGGTCTAAAATGATGGAAACAAGCATACCATGAAGACGGACCACCTCCCAGATATAGATACGAGCTAACCTCTCAGCATGGAAGGATGTACGAACAGGTATGAAGTGTGCTGACTTGGTCATTCGGTCCACGATGACCCAAATGCTGTCAGCACCTCTAGAAGTCCGTGGCAGCCCCATAACGAAGTTCATGGTAATACGCTCCCATTTCCACTAAGGAATGGGTAATCTCTACAACTCTCTACCAGGCCTCAAATGCTCGCCCTTCACCTGCTGACAATATAAGCAATGGGATACATAGTCTGAGATGTCCCTTCTCATACCGCTCCACTAGTCGTGCTACCATAAATCACGATACATCTTAGCTGTGCCTAGATGGATGTAATATCTAACATCATGGGCCTCTATAAGGATCAGTTGGATCAAGTCACCAACTTTAGGAACACACAAACGGCCAGCAAACCTCAAAACCCCATCAGACTCTAGGGTAACCTATCCGGCATCACCTGCAACAACTCTATCTCTGAGTGCCACCAATGCCTCATCCTCAAACTGACGACTACAGATCTGATCAAGCAGAGATGACTGAACCCCTACATAAGCTAACACTCGACTGGAATCTGAAACATCAAGCCTGATCATCTGATTGGCTAATGATTGGATGTCCATAGCAAAGGGTCGCTCCGAAATAAAAAGGAAGGCTAGACTACCCATACTCCCTGCCCTCCGACTTAAGGTGTTTGCTACTACATTCGCCTTGCCCGAGTGGTAGATAATAGAGAGGTCATAGTCCTTCAGGAGCTCAATCCAATGACGCTACCTCGAATTAAGATCACTCTGACTCATAATGTACTAAAGGCTCCGATGATTGGTATAGATCTCACAATGAACTCCAGATCTTAAGCATGAAAACTACCGCTGCCAACTCCAGATCATGAGTGGGGTAGTTGCGCTCATGCAACTTAAGCTGCCTTGACATATAAGCAATAACCTGGCCCTGCTACATCAACACACAGCCCAAACCAATGCTGGGTGTGTCACAATAAATTGGGAAACCCTCGCCCTCAACTGGAAGAGTCAATATAGGAGCGGTGGAAAGCAACTCCTTAAGCCTTAGAAAGCTCAGCTCACACTCCTCCGACAACACAAAGGGAACGTCTTGGTAAGTCAATTGAGTCAGAGGTGCTGCTATAGTGGAGAAACCCTCGACAAAGCGGCTATAGTACCCTACCAATCTGATGAAACTCTAAACCTCAGTCACAGAAGTGGGCCTAGCCCAATCACGAATAGCCTCAATCTTCGCCGGATCCACCATAATTCCATTCTTGGAAACCACGTGCACCAAGAATGCTACAGACTCAAGACAGAACTAACACTTTGAGAACTTGGCATACAGTCGATGATCACTCAAAGTCTGGAGCACTATCCTCAGATGCTGCTCATGCTCACTATGTGCTCCGCGAGTATACCAGAATGTCATCAATGAAGACTATGATGAAGGGGTCCAAATATGGCCTGAATACACGAGTCTTCAAATCCATAAAGGCGGCAGGGGCATTACTCAACCCAAAAGACATCACTAACAACTCAAAATGGCCGTAATGAGTCCTAAATGCTGTCTTAGGGATGTCCGCTGCTCTCACCCTCAATTGATGGTAGCCTAATCTCAAGTCAAACTTCGAAAATACTACGGCACCCTGAAGTTGGTCGAACAAATCATCAATACGAGCCATAGGATAACGATTCCTCACCGTCATCTTATTCAACTGCCTATAGTCAATACACATCCGCATGGTGCCATCCTTCTTTTTCACAAATAGGACTAAGGCACCCCAAGGCAACACACTAGGCCGAATGAACCCCTTACCCAAGAGGTCTTGAAGCTGAACACTAAGCTCTTTAAGCTCTGCAGGTTCCATAAGATACAGCAGTATAGAAATAGGATGAGTACCCGGATCTAACTCAATGGAAAAGTTAATATCTCGCTCTGGGGTAGGCCAGGAAGGTCGGTAGGACACATATCAGTAAACTCTCGGACTATAGGCACGGAATCAACTGTAGGGCCCTCCCTACTAACATCTCTAACATATGCCAAATAACCCAAACATCCGCTGTCCACCAGCCTCTGGGCCTGAATACAAGAAATCACCCGACTGGTGTGCGACTACGAGAGCCCTGCCACACCACTAGTGGAATACCAGGCATGGCTACAGTAACGGTCTTGGCATAGCAATCCAAGACGGCCCGGTGAGGGGCTAGCCAATCCATGCCTAAATCACATCAAAATCCCCCATACAAAGCACAATAAGATCGACCAGAGTGTCCTGCCCCTGAATAAAGCTTAGGACTCACTCCCAATCGAGGGTCGAAACACGTAATGGCACTGATAATGGCTTAGAACTCACTACCGATCGAGGCACACAATAAGCCGACACATAAGAATAAGTAGAACCAGGGTCAAATAAGGCTGAACTGGACTAATGGCATAAGAGAACCATACATGTAATCACCGCATCCGACGCCTCGGCCTCTGCTCTAGCTGGAGCTACATAGAAATTGCCCTAGGCGCCTCTACCTCAAGCATCCACTCAATCGCCTCTCCTACCTCCCCGGGAACGTCCCCTAGCACGATGCTGCTGACCTCCTCCCTTATCTGGAGGTGCTATAGCTGAGACTAGCCTCACCGCCTGAGGAGCTGGTAAAGCTGATCTGGAGACAGGGCACTCCCTAGCCCAATGACCAAGCTCCCCAAAAGTGAAGCAACCATGCGATGATATGCTACCCACTGAAGGCTGGCCACCCCGACCTAATGCACCTGACTGGAAACCACCTCGGCCCTGACTCTGGCCGACACTATGCCCACTCTAATGGTGCTGGTCACTCTTTGAGATTTGTAATGCTCCCTGATATGGGTGAAGAAACTGGCCCGTCTGGAACCCCTGATAGACCCGGACTCGGGTATCCCTCGGCCTGTGACGGGCCCCACTGAAGCTATCATCTGTCCTAGCCCTCTTGCCGCTGCCCTCATTGGCCTCGCGATGAAGCTGCTGCTGCATACCCTCAATATCAGATAAGATCTGGGCAAGCATGCCCTGGAGATTAGGGATGACAGCTGGTATGGGCGGTGGCTGGGCTGGTCTTGGCTTCACTGGCTGAGGAGGAAACTGATCTACCCAAGGCTCTGGAGTCCTCGCTCTTACGCGGCCTGGTGCCGCAGCACCCCTTCGACCTCGGAGTTTACTTCTGCTGTGCGTACGAGCCATCCTGTAATAGAATGAGACAATTGAGATTTCAGGAAACCAATCAAACACGCACACGATTAGGAACCAAAACAAGAAAACATCCTAAGGACATCCTGTAGCCTTTCAAAGATAAGTCATAGATGTCTCCGCGCCAATCCTCAGGACTCTACTAGATGCTAGTTCTTTACAAGTGAGACCAATGAACCTAGGGCTCTAATACCAACTTGTCACGACCCGATCTCTCGAATCATGCCAACCCACCAGTAGGCCAGCCAAAACCCTATCCCGAAACTGAACAGTAATAGGACTAAGGGTGGAAAATAACCTCAACTAAGCGGAAGAAACAAATACAACACATAAAGAAGGTGAAAGAGAAACCAAACTCTATATACAAGACACCTCCCAAAACCTGGAAGTCATAAGTACTAAACTACAAACAAGAGTACAAGTCCCAAAAGTGGACCATATAAACAAACTGTCTCGAAGGCAAAAGTCTAGTCAAAATATAATAACAGAAGGAGATAGGTAATCCCAGAACGCCGTGTGCTCACCCTCGTCTCCCGAACAGACAGCTGCAGGCTCGAACTCAATGCTGATAACTGGTGCTAAGACCGGCATCATGGAAATAGATGCAGAGTGTAGCATGAGTACCAAAACCATAGGTACCAAGTGGGAATCATAGGCCGACAGAGCAAGAAAGGTAAAAACAAGCAGACAAGATAGAATCATAAAAATGAGGTCAACAAAATGGAAGCAGAGAAAGCGGAAAGCAAAATAAGAAAAACTAAGCTAAACCCAACTGAGCCCCCCATAAGACCCGCTTGGCACACTCGTGCTCAATTTTAAATAAAACCCGAACAGACCCCATAAGTTTGCTATTCAACCATAACAATGCTTCAAAAAGGATTTTAGGTTAGAAGGTAGGGATAATTTGGCTGAAGAGGCTTACTTTTGGTTTTGCCAACAAATGGGTTAAGCTCAAATGGTGCCAAAATGGATGCACACTCTAACAAGGTAGTCACAAAAGATGTAGGACATTTGGGTTCCCTCTTTGAATTATTGCCCACGATAACGCCTTGTATTCACCAAGATTTAAACAGTTAGACTAACAAGGCAAATTCTAGGACTTCACAAACCTGCTTTCGTGTAAAACCTCTCCAATCATGGAACTTAGAAATACACTCATTTTGTACAGCCTAAAAAGATCAAAAGTGTACGTGCGATGTTCATTACAAGGATCACATCAAAATGCAACTAGTCAACAAAAGATTCAAATAGATCACTCAAAGTGCAACCACATCGATTTCATTCTCGCAACACCAACACTATGCATCATGCTCATCATGAGTACTATTCAAGACATCGATATTGAACACAATCGTTCCTCGAATCATTATCAATGAAAACTTAAAACATTTAACTTTCACTATTTTCAAAACAAATAGGGGGGTTGAAAAATTGAGAGAAAACGAAAAAGGCAAAAGAGATGCACTAAATCAAATGAAGCACTATAATATAACATAATGTAAACTAATACAAGCATAAACTCAAAATAACATAATACAATAAAAAAGGGGTTATTTGCTCAAAGGCCCTTACTCCACCAAAAACAAACAAGCAGTGTCCTCAATGCGATGAAAATGAAAAGTACGAGAGGTAGAGATAGAAGGGTCCCCCTGACAGACTATGCCTGTGAAGCACTCTCATCTGGAGTTTTTGGAATGGAAGCATCATTCGGGGAATCAGTGCCCGATAGTAGAATCACTAAAGGCTGCAACGCAGAATCAACTGGGCATCAGTGCCCGTCACCATACTCAGAGGAATGGTGGAGTCTAAAGAGACTCCACTAGTACCAGCCGCTGAAGTCTCCCACAGAGATATCTCTAAGGTCACCTGAATAATCGACCCCTCTCTCTCATGCAGCTCCGTGAGAGTCTGTGCAAACCCCTGCTTATCTTGCTAAGACCTCAGCTCCTCATCATCAGCCTCCTCATCCAAATCATTATCGACACCCTCAACATCCACATCAGCAAGATCAACACCCACAGTTATCTCAAGCTACACACGAGAAGTCAGCTCACTCCTAGGCATCGCCGATGGCTCAGAGGCTAGTGCATCTGGTAGGGGTACATCGCCCCAAAGCATGGAGATTTCTGTAGATTGTAGCTAAGCCACATCCACTCACAACGAAGCAAGCTCACCTCTCATGGTGTCTAGTGCACCAGTACTATCTTTTGCTTTCTCTTGGGCCTCTAATCTAGCGGTGAGGTTGTCCAACCTCACACCATGGCCCTCTATCAACCCTTCAAACCTAGCCTTCCTATCTCTCAAGGGAGCCAAGGCATACTCAATGGCCCTATCAATAACCCAAGGCATGCCCGTCTCTACCCTGGCGGCTCTAATATCTGTCGATCGGGCAAGGCTGCCTATATGATATATCATGGCCTGAGTCATGGGGGGATGGTCGATAGGAGAAAGGGTAGTCCTAGCAGTAGCAGTAGCAATATTAGAAGAAGTACTAGCATGAGTAGGAGTAGCAAAAATTGAAACCACAATAGAAGATGAGGATATACCTGCCTGCTTCATAGAAGGAGCCGGTGTGCTGACCTTAGGTGCTAATGTAGTGGGATCAACCACGGGAGTGGTATCTGGTGGTGGTGGCTTCCTCTGAGCCACATCATCTCATAAATACTCAGCCTCAATTCTCTAATTATCGTTGGAGGAGACCGGTGTGATCCATACATCTGATTTCCCCTGAAAAGGAACTCATGTTCTCGCGCATAACTGAGTAATAAGCACTAGGAATGGGAGGGAGTTCTGCTCTTATAAGTACTTCCTCAACAATAATCGACCTGATATTGAATTTAATCTGGTCAGTTATACACCCCACCGACACTGCTTTGGGCAACCACAGAATGGACTCATTTTGAGACAGCATCAGATTGCTACTGATGAATCCAAACCAATAGCGGCCCACTATGGTTATATCTTTCTTTTCAATTGTCTTTTCTTCCGCCATCCATGGAGGAGAAGCATCTGCAATAAAAGGTGCATGCCATTCCTCGTGGGTATCCAATTTGAAGCTCATGCAAAGCTGGAACCTGTCAGATGAGTTATTTGCCGTCCCAAGAACTCCATTGATTGCACTATCATCACATGTCACTTTCATTCCATGTACCTTTACTTCTTCAAAGAGCTTCCAGATAGTGCCCTTTATCTTCTTGTGTAGGGCCTTAGCATAAGCATCGTAGAATTCTCTAACCCTCATCGACACATAGGGTTGTTTGGCTTTTGTGAATTGCTAAAACTTGTGAAATTTTATAGCTTCCCATATGGACGGGTATTAACTCATGACTCCATCAGTTAATAGCCTGGGTTCCTCCAAAATGGTTCATTCTCCTTCTGCCTTGATCCTATTTAAGACCCTTGGAGCTATGATCGAAAGAACATGGGTTGTCAGAGTTACATCTTGTGGAGGTGATGCTAGTTTGGAGAGAATATTTACCTCCTTCATGGCAATGGGTTTTCGGGTTTTCTTGCCCCCATCAGTAGAAGTTTGTGTATTGGCTTGTTGGGAACGAGGAGCCTCAGATTGCTCATTAATAGAAACACCCCTTTGTCTCTTCAGAGAAGGGGGAGGAGGAGAGTCTCTGTTAGACTCGGTGTCTGATTTTGCAACCTGCTTACCTTTTGTACGTGCCATAATATGCAAAGCATACATTCAAACATAGGATTTGTGAAGGTTAGTTAAAATCAAACTCATTCAGAACACAATTCAAAAACTTTCTTGAGGCTCACCTAACGGGAAGACAGATCACCTAACAGGATTGGCGAGCTCCGGTTAGCTAGCCTAATTGGATAGTAGTAGAAATCTCAAGAATCAAGCACAATGGGAGGAGTCAATTCTAACTCGGTGATTCGCCTAGTTGGTTTCGGTGGGCTAAGACCAGTTTACCAAAACTGACAGTGCAAAAGGAAAAGAAACATGCCTTAAGAGTGATGCCCTCTCCCACTCGGTGATTCGCGCTAAGTGGGTTCAGTGGACTAAGACAAGCCCGCCGAAGGAGACAGTACCCAAGGTCACATATATGCTAAAGAAGGCGAGTTGGGGCTTATTTTGTGATTCACCTAACCTCATTGGCAAGCTAAGACAAGTCTGTTGAACTGGAAGTGCTCAGCCAGTGCCTAATTTTAAAGCTAAACCCAACATACATAATCAAAACCAGCTTCCCAACATCATTACAACCCACCTATATGGTCATTCATCCATGGGTACTCAGACTTCCCCTAGATATTGCTAAATATTGCTCGAATTGACGATTTTCCCTTAAAAAAGTAGTCACTCTGTCTATCACAAATTCATGCAATTGGGTCATCATCGGGTTACTCAGACTTCACCCACATTAAATCAGGCTTAGACCCAACAATTATATCAGTTCAATTTCAAAATTCAACCAATACAATTAAGATTTGCATTCTATAGGCGCACAGAGGCAAATAACTCATGGGTATAGATCAATACACATAATAGAAGGCTACCCAATGAAATCTAGCAATCATTATCATTTAATGGCTTCAAGCCCACACCCATATTTAAATATAAAGCAAAAACTTCTTAATAAAAATTGAAATCCAACCCAAGTATGAAGCTCAACTCGAAAATAAAAGGGAACTGGGGTTGGATTGACAGTGAAAATAAGCAAACGTGCTCATCAAACTTCAAAATAACACACAGTGGACATACAAGAACTCAAATTATACAATGCAAGAGAAAGGAGAGGAAAAGGTTTCAGAATATCAAAGGGATTTTTTTTGAATTTGAAAAGACCCTTGGCCTTTTTATATCAAGCCCATTCGGCAATCTCGACTAACATCGTCGAATGTGTTCGGTGAATCACAAAGTAGAGCTCAAGCTCACTGAACTTGGTTAGACGAACACCAAATGTTAAGGCTGATTCGGCGAACCTGATGGTGTCCGCAGAGTGCACTTCGTTGGATCGCCATTTGGAGCTTAGATTGCCTAAATTGACAATGCACTTTTTTACATGTTCAAGATCAGAAAGCAGACCAAAATGAGTAATCAAAACACCTTCAGCGTATCGCCATTGAGGTCTCGGAATCGCTTAATGTTCCCTATTTTAACCTTTCCACTTCTTCTCAACCTGCACTCACAACGCATGTTATTTGAAAGCAATAAAAACAAAAGTAAAGACTTGGGTTGCCTCCCAAGAAGCGCCTTATTTAACTTCATGGCACGACATAGTTCTCAATTCCTTAAAATTCATTTTTGGGATTCGGGATGGTGTCACTGATACGCCCAAATTACACCTCCCTTAAGAAGTATAAGTGGTCGTTGTCAAATAAAGAACCTAACAAAGGTTAGGGTCAATCCCACGAGGAATATGGTTCAAAATTAGTCTAATTTACTGTTGATTGTACGTTTAACCCAGTTATCTCTGTAAAAAGGGGGGAGTTTGAAAACTAAAATAATAATTGTTTGATGTGTAGTAACAAGTAAGTAAGTAACATGATTTGCAGTTTGTAATATCAATATGTGAATGAAATTAGGGCACATGTGTTACCCACAAGTTCTTAACTCAGTAATCCTAATAATAGTAATTTTTTTCTAGTGTTTAACATGCATAGTCAGTAAGTTAGGTATCGCCTAGGTTATTGGTCCTCCAAATAGGGAATTTCACCATGAAACTTGGTCCATCTATAGGTGTACGCTTTACTAATCCTTACCTTTGACCCAGATTAGCCCTAGCATATTTTGTTCAGACTGTTAGATAGCGAATTATCACGTTAAGTCTCTGTTATTTAATCTCTTTCTCATTCATTACTTCCTTGGTCCCACAAATAGGAACGAGGCAAGTTCTAATGTTGTACACCGTTAAAAAGTATTCAAAACGAAGAGATTGACAATACATGCATAAACACTTATCAAGAATTACTTATTTATTAGTCTGACGTTGTTAATTACTCATGGTTCCCACAAACATAGTTGTGGATTTAGCTATTCATTTTTTAGTATTCACAATTCATATAAGGGTTTGAATAATAAATCATGAACTTACAATTAGAATATATGAAATACATAATCTTCAATTGAGGAACTAAAAAAATTGCATAAACCAAACTTCAAGAATTAAATGCCAAAAGTGTTTGCACAAATAATTTCCAAAGCCAAAATAATGTATCACAAAGCGTCTAACTCTAAAAACATATGAAAAATGAAAATTACAACTTATATTTATAAAAAACAAAACCTAAACTAAGTAGGAAATGGAAAGCTAAGGAATTCGGCTTGGGCAGTGTCATCTACGGTTGGTGACCTACGGCTTGTAGTCAGACCTACGGATCATAGGTACCTTCTATCATCCAGCAGTTAGTCAATATTCTAAGGGTCACTTTCTATGCACATGATGTATGACTCGTAGATCTTAGTACGACCCGTCCTGCTCTTCCATTAATCAAGTACTGAAGCTTACCCTCTCTAATGTTTTCTATGGTTCTTCATCTACGGTTCGTAGCAGGAGTCATGGTTCATCATTCTCAACTGTCGTTCCATACTTAGCTCAAATTTCAAGCACCTGAGCCCACGACTTTATCCTACAGCTCATCTAGGGAATGACGGCGGGTAAGTCAACTAGTACAACAAAACGCTGATGCTGCAACACTTTAATTTCAAACAAATGACTATGAAGTTTGAATATGAAGGAAAAATATTGTGCTTACAGGGTAACACACCCAAGATGAAAGGAGTTGAATCAGAATCTCTTACCAACATTAAGCAGGAGGAGATTCAGTTATTTATGATCAAAGTTACTCCTAAAGAAGAGAAATTTTCACAAGAGTCAAAAACCACACCTTTAGTTGAGATGCCCGGTGAAGTACAACAGGTTCTACATGAGTTTAGGGAATCGAAGGGATTACCACCTTCTAGGGGATCCTTTGATCACCATATTCCCTTGAAGGAAGGATCAAATCCCGTGAATGCAAGACCTTACAGATACTCACTAGTTCAAAAGGATGTTATTGAGAACATGGTGAAAGAGTTGAAGGACCAGGGACTCATACGACATAGTTGCAGTCCTTTTGCATCACCAGTTGTCTTAGTGGGGAAGGAAGATGGAAATTAGATACTTTGTGTAGATTACAGGTTTTTGAATCAGATTTCTGTCAAAGACAAATATCATATTCCTATTATTGAAGAGCTTCTGGATGAACTTGGGGGTGCACAATGGTTTTCCAAGGTTGATCTCAGGTCTAGGTACCATCAGATCAGAATGGCCACACCTAATATCCACAAAACTGCCTTTAGGACACACTCGGGTCACTATGAATTCCTAGTGTTGCCGTTTGGATTGACTAACGCCCCTTCCAATTTTCAGGGTTTAATGAACCAAGTGTTTCCAAAAAACCTAAGGAGATTTATCTTGGTGTTCTTTGATGATATCCTTATTTTTATTAAATGTGTGGAGGATCACTCCAAAAATCTATTTCCTATAAAATCAAACACAAATTTCATCACATCTACAAACAAATTGCTTAAGAAGTGTGCAAAACTCTATGTTTAATGCATCAAAAGTACCGTAAGTTCATGGTACATCAACACCCTCAACTTAAAATCATTGCTTGTCCTCAATCGACACAACAAACTCTAAACGACACTTTGTGCATAAGCAACCCACAATTCAAGCAATTACACAACATTTTCTCAATCATCATCCTCCTTATTATTTTCAGCATAGTGGAAATTTTTTCATAAACTCAACAAGCTAACTCATACGGCTCAATACATGACATAGACATACCAATAGACACATTCACATACACAGACAACAATCACAAATATACCGGTTCTTCAATAATGCAACTTGTGCCCTTACCATAAAGAAATCCCTTTTTCACACAGAATTTGAAATTTAGTTAGGGACTCAGTATTCACTCATACTCATAACGAATTCAGTACAGTTTGTGCTCCATACTATAGGCTTGCTCTTATATTCTCTGCTTTGACTTTCAAAACTGGTCACTTAGGATCATATAGGACTTTCTTAGATTGTAACGTAGGCTTAGGGTCAGGTTTGGCATATTTGGATATTAAGTGACTTTTCTGCCCTCCTTAACATTACATTGGCTAGTTTACCTCTTTTACAACTAATTGTTACATCATCATGCTTTATGCTCTTCTCTTTATGATTCATTTAAACTCGAGTGTGACTTTTGACTTGATCTTCTTGTTTGATTCATCTTTTTTTCATCTTCTTGTTTAAGCTTTTCATTCTTTTTGCTTCTTTTTGTTTAGTCATACCATTCTCAACATTTTTACTCATTTTTCTTTCTTTTCTCTACACATGACTCTTTTTATCCCATTTCTTTCTTGTTTTCCTTCATAATAGCCACCCTCAACTTAGAAATTTAGTATGAGTTGAGGTGTAGCAAGAATTAAGGTACAACTTTGTAGTAGCCACCCTCAACTTAGACTTTTAGCCTAAGTCGAGATGCATAATGTCCAAGGAGGGACCAGGGTGAAAATAGAGTTTCACAATATTATTAGAGAAGGTGAATTGGGTGTATAGAAAAAATGGTACTCTTTAGGCTCAAACATTTGGATCGAAGGGAGAAATTTATCCTTTTGGTTTGTTGTTTTTAGGTTTAAGTGGACTTAATATCAACAATGACCTATGATCATTTCCTAGTTTCCAGTTTAAATCACCTTAGCAAGACCAACGGGGCAAGTTCTAGATTGGCACGTACCATATTAATGTACAAATGACCTCACACACACATGGCACCTTCTTGCACTTATTAAATCAGCAATGAATCTGGTTTATGTTATAGCTTAAGTCATAGTTTCTTATCGATTCCTATCATGTCATACAAATATCCTACATATTCAACTCATCAAATTCACAGACATAGCACAAATCAAAATTTGGAGGGATATCAATTTTTATGCTCTATGGCCATCATGATTTTACTTCCAGGTTACTTCTACACATTTACTATCCTAAACATGCCGGTTCAACAAAAATTAAAATTGTTCCTTGGGGAAAAAGAACACAGGCAAGAAAACCCTAAGGAAGGACTGTGAGTTGAGTTACTTAGACTTTACCCCAACACTTCACAATCCATTCATCCCACCCTCACAGAAAAATATAGTGTAATGCCCTCAATGCACAAGTAAAAATAAAAACTTCGAGTGGGAAAAACCTGTGGCGCGTATGCACGGAAGACCAATCAAGAAGCAGGTGGGTACGGTTGCCCGATACTCGCTGGATCATCATGTAAGGAGCCCTCGGTAGTAGTTTGGGGTAATCCATCAGTAGTGCACCCCGATGCCGAATCTCCCACAGCTAACTCTTGCATACGCTCCTGTCGCAGCTACTCATCTAGTATGGACTGGCGCTGGGCAACCTGTTGCTCCTGTCACTCCCTCTTGCGGGCTGCCGCACCTCCTCAGGGTCTATAGAAGTATAATCCTCAGTCCGGATGCGCTTCCCTGCTGCATGGGAAGAGTCAGTAGGCTACCTCCCATAACCAAATAGTGCATTATGCACTACATTCCCTACATCAGCTTTCGGGACAGGTTCCAGAGCAGCAGTATGAATAGTGGCCAAGGCATTAATGTCAGCACGAAGTTGGTCCAAATCCGTCTGGAATGTAGCTAAATCAACAGTAGGCCAGGCTGAGGCCTATTCAATGTCTGGAGCTCAAAAGCATCAATCCGCTAGTACACTGCCTTTATCTTTACCTCAACGGCCTTTGTAGTCCGAGCCTCTGATTGCTCGATAGCCTATTGCATCCATGGCCGGATATGTTGTAAGAGAGTTGCCATTTGAGTCTCCGATTTGAGGACTGTGGCTAGTGGAAGGATGGTCTACCCTGTAGGAGCGGGAGCACGTGGTGTGCTCTTAGCCGAACCAAAAACAGAGGAAGATGGAATAGACCCTTGGGGCTCCTTAGTGGGAGCCGGGATAGTGCCCTTATCTGCTTGCTCGGGGGCTGATGCATTACCCATGGGTGGCAAGTCAATATGGATACCCCATCGTGGTGCTGCGCAGTTTGCCTCATCTCTAATAAGACCAATGTCAACGGTCTTCATCACCTTAATGTAAGAATCACTTAAATAAACTGGTACGGTCACCTCGGGACATAATTTGAAAATAAGGCAAGGAAATAGCAATGTGGTAGTCTTGTAGAAGGCCCGCTCCCGAATCTAAAAAATAATAACTAGGGAAAAGTCTATCTCGTGCCCCGCCATCAGGCACGCTACCATCACTACCTTGTCCAAAGTCAATTGGTTGTCCACCATCGTAGGGGACAACCTAGTGCGAACTATTGACCACCAAAATTTTATCGTGAAATTCAATGTGGCCTTCTTAATAGGACGGGTCAAATCTCAGACCCACTCAACATCGACCCCCAGTTAGCAATGTGACCTACCACCCAACTGAGTAGGGTCTCCCTCTGTGGCATGTCCTGTATAGCCGCTCCATTGCAGACCAACTACATTCTATATTCAAATTCAGTCGTATTAATCGGCTGAGTGTCAGAGGGGCAGTAAAAAAAATAGCATAGGGTGGCCTCAGAGATGTCTACGGGGATATCCCGCACTAATGTGGATAGGAATGGTGGTTGCTCTAATGCCTTTCCCCTCTTTGCCATCTCTCTCTGTACCGTGGCCGCGTACGATGCGTAAAACTCCTACGCCATAATTGGTCTATATCTACCTAGTGTCTCGGCCATCCAGTCACATCTACGCCTCTGAAATAACTCATGCAAAGGTGGAACAGTGTGGAGGCTGCCTCTCAGTACCCTCCACTCCTCCTCAATCAGCCGGGCATGTTTGTTGTGGGAATTGAGGCGGATGGCGTCAGTGTATATCTTAAATATACCCTTCACACAACATGTGTTGGGCTCACTGGTGACCCGTATAGGCTGAGATTGTCGGGTCGGTTGTGGGTCATGAGCTTCTCTGGACTCTGTAGCATCAGAGGCAGATGCTGAGACAGACTCGGAGCCGGAACCAGACTCGGACTATGAAGTTGGTGGGAGCCGGGGGATACTCTGGGCTGCGACTCTCCACTGCCCTCTCTTAAACTCTGTGCTACCTCATTACACTGGAAAGCACCATCATGACTATCAGAGGTCAATCCCTCCACCACTAGGACAATGGCCAACTGCTTGGCCTGCTAGTAAGTCGTGGGTGAGTCATCCCTCAAAGGAGGGTCATACTCGCACCCACTGCGCTCATCATCTATAGACTCATCAATAATCCTCCGCAGGACCGAAGGTGTGGTGGATTTGCCCCTACGCTCGTCCTTATGAGTGACCTTTGGTGGCATGGTTCCTGCGAGAGCCATGTTAGTACCTAAATATGTAAGAAAAGAAGAGAAGTAGACTATAGAACAAAAAGAAAAGACCAAAAGAAAAATGCTACTATTTTTTGGTAACTACAGTTAGTACCAACAGGCCGTAGAAGCATCTACGGAGTCAAATTTTTAGTTTCTAAAGCTGAATTGACGGTTCGACAAGACAGTCCATCAAAGGACCTACGGTCCGTACGTCAATCCGTCAAAACTAACATAGGCTACTGGTGTGCACTTCAGACTGACGGAACATGACCTACGGTCCGTAGGTTGCCCTACGAGCCGTAGGTAGTGATCATCGACCACCACTGTGGAAGACCACAAAATAATTTTTTTCCAATATCACAAATACATCATCTATTGTACCAAAATACTTCTAGAACATGCATTTCAACATATTTTCATGTTATTCTTTCATTCCTAGGGTTTCAAACATACAATTAGGTATATGATCAATAATAAAGATCGAAACCCAAAGTCGAGAACACAACTAGAAGGTATTAATCATATGTATACATAAAAACATTACAACACCCACCATACCATCGTTCCAAGGGTAATTTTCAACTACTAGAATCAATTCCAACATACAATTACTACCCGAGGTCAAGTAACAATTTTCGATTTCAACTACAAATCAAATTTTAAGTTAGAAATTAGTACCATTTAGAGAAGTACAAAGTTGTGTGAGTGTGCTTTAAGCCTTAATTGACCGCTAGTTAGACTCCAGACCAGCGACTTGGTATTTGAACAGAAGGACAATGCTTTTTGGGAAAGAAAATCAGATAAAGTAAGATGGAAGAGGGAATTTAGGGAACAAGAAGACTATATAGGGGATGGGGGATTATTGAAGGGGTGCAAAGGGAAGTGAAAGGGTGGGAATAAGGGGAGTTTAACTAAATTTAGAGGGTTTGTAATGATTGGGAGAAGGAGGTAAATAGGGGGTGTTTTAAAATTGAAGGGTTTTTATATTTAATTGTCACAGGTCGGGTCGAATTAAAGACCATGGTTTAATCTATGATTTCCCGTCTACGGTTCATACATGGTTGTACGGGCCGTAGGTGGGTTTCGTTATTTCTCCAACATTAGGTTAAATTTACGACTGCAGACTATGGATTGTCAAAGGATGTATGGTTTTTACTATGCAACCGTAGACTTAAAACTGCAGCTGTTTTTGGACATTAAGTTCTACGGATGCCATTCACGGTCTGTCAATTGAACGACGACTCCTAGATGGGAACCATAGAACTTTCTGTAATTAATATTTTTTAAAGATTTTTCTCACTTTACTACACATGTAGCAAGCATTAGGACTTCCTTTTATATTTTTATTGACTCTTTTTGGACATGGACCCTATACTACCCTAATCTAACCAATACTAAGACTCAATAAAACATAAAACTGAATACAAATCCTAAAAATTCATAAAAATAACTAAGAATTCCTAAAATTAGCTAGATTTTGCATCTTGGGTTGCCTCCCAAGTAGCACTTGATTTAATGTCACGGCACGACGCATATCTCTTGACTACTCAGACTTCATCAAGACTCCATTGTTCAATGAACTCGTTGACCTCTTTTGTTTGACCCATATAGAGTTTGATCTTCTAGCCATTGACTTTGAATTTCATTCCTTCCTTGTTCGCAAGTTTGACTGCTCCATGTGAAAATAATTGAACAACTCTAAATGGTCCAGTCCACTTGGACATGAGCTTGCCAAGAAACAATCACAGTCTTGAATTGAATAGAAGTACCATATCTCCGGGAGAAAAATCTCACTTTTCAATCTTTTGATCATGGTATTTCTTCATCTTCTCTTTATACAAGGTGGAACTTTCATATCCTCTTAAGCAAAACTCATCCAGCTCATTCAATTCATTCATTCTTTGACTGGATGCAGCATCCCAATCCAGATTTAACTTCTTGAGTGCCCACATCACCTTATGCTCTAGCTCTACAGGTAAGTGACACGACTTCCCAAAAACAAATTATTAAGGAGGCATACCTATGGGAGTCTTGAATGCTGTACGATAGCCCCAAAAAGCATCATCAAGACGAATCAGTTCAGTTCGCATTTACAATCTTCACAAGGATTTTCTTAATTTCTCTATTAGACACTTCAACTTACCCACTAGACTATGGATGATAAGGGCTTGCTACATTGTGAAGAACACCATACTTCTCAAGCAATGCCTTGAACAACTTTTTACAAAAGTGGGAACCTCTATCACTAATAATCTCCCTTGGTGTACAAAACCTGGAGAAATTCTTTTTCAGGAACGCAGTGACACATTTACCTTCATTGTTTGAAAGCGCGTATGTACTTCATCCCATTTGAACTCACAAACGGACCTATAAAATCAAGGCCCCAAATATCAAAGAGTTCAATCACCAGTATATGGTTCAGTGGGAGTTCTTGCTTTCTTGTAACACCTCATTCTCTTTTGCATCGAACACATGACTTGGCGAAATCATGAGAATCTTTGTGAATGGTGGGTTAATAGCACCCAAATTGCAAGATTTTATGACCACTCTTGATACCACTATGATGACCACCAACAGGAGACGAATGGCACGCTTCCAATATACTCATCATCTCTACCTCAGACACACAGCAACGAATAATCCCATCAGCACAGACACAAAACAAGTAAAGCTCTTCCCAGAAGAACTTCTTCACATCAGACATGAATTCTCTTCTTTGGTGGAATGATAAATCCGAAGGAACCACATCGCTTGCCAAGTAATTGGTGAAATCTGCAAACCAAGGGATAAGATCAAAAGAAGCAACCAAAACCTGTTCGTCTGGGAATGTATTATCAATCTCGATTCCATCCTCTGGCTTCAACATAGCCTCTTCCTCTAATCAGGACAAGTGATCAGCCACTTGGTATTTTTTCCCCTTTCTATCTCTCACCTCAAAGTAGAATTCTTGCAGCAATAGTACCCATCAAATCAACCTCGGTTTTGCGTCCTTCTTTGCCATAATATAAGTCAATGCTGAGTGATCAGTGTGCACAATAACTTTACTAACCAGCAAATAGGATCTGAACTTCACAAATGCGAAAACTACAACAAGCAGTTCTTGTTCAGAGTGACTGTGTAATTCTTCTGAGCAACATTTAGAGCTTTATTCACATAATATATGGGATGAAGAATCTTCTCTCGTTTTGCCCCAATACTACACCGAGTGCCACTCCATTCGCATCACACATGACTTCAAACAGTTGTCTCCAATCTGGTGAAATAATGATAGGTGGAGAAATCAACTTCTTTTTCAGCTCCTCAAATGCTTTCAGATAAGCATCATCAAATACAAACTTCATCTCCTTTTCGAGCAATTTGCACAATGGGTGTGCAATTTTTGAGAAATCTTTAATAAACCTCCTATAGAAACTCGCATGCCCTAAAGAACTTCTAACACCTTTAACAGAGGTGGGTGGTGGCGATTTTTCAATCACCTCGACCATTTCTCTATCAACCTCAATGCCTTTTTGTGAGATTCTATGGACCAAAACTACACCTTCTCTCATCATAAAGTGACATTTCTCCCAGTTTAGCATAAGATTTCATTCTTCATAGCGTTTCAGCATGTCACCTATATGTATACTGAGTCACCAACTACAAAAAAATCATCCATAAATACCTCAATAGTGTCTTCCACCATATCAGAAAATATAGACATCATGCAACGTTGAAAAGTCACCGGTGCATTACACAACTCGAATGTCATTCTTTTGAAAGCGAATGTCTCGTAAGGACAAGTGAAAGTGGTCTTTTCTTGATCTTCTAAGGCTATAGATATCTGATTGTAGCCAGAATACACATCTAGAAAGCAGTACCAACCATTTTCAGCAAGATGATCTAACATTTGGTCCATGAACGACATTGGAAACTAAACTTTCTCAGTCCACACATTCAAGTTGCGGTAATACACGCAAACCCTCCATCCAGTAACATGTCTCATTGGAACTAGCTCGTTATTTGCATTAGGAACTATAGTGATTCATCCCTTCTTTGGCACACATTGAACCAGACATACCCAGTTACTATCAGCAATTGGATATACTACTCCAACATCTAACAACTTGATGATTTCCTTCTTCAGAACCTCTTGCATAAGTGGATTCAATCTTCTCTGGTGTTCAATACTTGGTTTGCTATCCAGTATGAGTTGGATTTTGTGCGAGAATATCCCCAGTGGAATACCAATAATATCAGTAATCCTCCATCTAATGGCCCTTTTGTACAACTTTAGCACTGATATCAAAGTGTCTACTTGCCCTTAATTTAAATCAGCAGCAATAATGACAGGCAAAGTATTGTTTTAGCCCAAGAACACATACCGCAAATGAGATGAAAGAGTTTTTAGCTCCAACTTTGGAGGCTCATCTATAGATGGTTTTGCAGGCAGAGTGTCTCGATTCTTCAGATCCAAATCTAGCTTCATTGCTTGGTGACGAGGAAAACCACCCTCATCAAGTGCAACAACTAACTAGTCATATTCAGTAGTACCATCACCATCAAAGTTCATGATTTTCGCAACTAGTGCTTCAACACCTATCTCTTCTCAATAGACACCTCTGATTTCTCCTCATCGGCATAGTTCACTACCGATACTGACTTAAGTTCACTTTGATGCTTCATTGATCTGCAGATGTTAAATGCCACCTCTTCATTGTTCAAACGAAACTTCATCTGTTCTTTTTCAATATCTACTAGTGCACGCCCCGTCGCAAGGAATTATCTCCCTAGGATTATAGTCACTTCTAAATCTACCTCACACTCTAGTATCAAAAAATCCATCGAAATGATAAATGTCTTTACATTGACCGAAACATCTTGGAGCACCCCTATTTGTTTCTTCACAGTACGTTCAGCCATAAGTAGCCACATCGCAGTCGATTTGGGGGCTCCCAAGTCCAATTTCTTGAACACAGACAACGGCATCAGATTTATGCTAGCACCCAAGTCACATAATGCCTTCAAAGTGCATCATCTCAATAGTGCATGGGATAGTAAATGCTCTGGGATCTTCCTTCTTTTAAACTAATGACCGAGTAGCAATGGTGCTACAATGTTGCAGCTTATCATGGGATCTTCCTTCTTTTTAACTAATGACCGAGTAGCAATGGCGCTACAATGTTGCAGCTTATCATCATCTTAAAAACTGACAACTCTCTTTTTAGTCACAAGATCCTTCATGAACTTTTCATAACCGGGCATCTTCTCTAATCTTCAATAAAAGGAACATTTATTGAAAATTGATTTAACATAGATATAAACTTTCGATACTTCCCTTCTTCAGTCTTCTTAACCAACCTTTGTAGAAAGGGAGGTGGAGGTCTTGGCCTAGGGATAACCTTTTGTGTGATTTCAGGCTCCTTCTCATTCAGATCTTTGGGTTGTTACGCTACCTCAACTTCTTGCTCTTCCGGTTCTTTCGCACTTTCCACTCCAGTCGGCATAGGAGGGTCAGTAGTCTTCTTTCTACCCCTAGTAGTAACTTCCATGCAATGCCCATCATCCTTTGGATTTTGAATAGTATTGCTGGGAAGTGTTCCATGTTGGCGTGAATTTGCATTCGAAGATAGCTGGCTCAATTGCTGCTCAATTTGTCTAATTGACACTACATGTGACTCTACCTTTTTCCCAATCGGTGATAAGCCATTACGCATCTCTTTCACATTTTCATCTGTAGAGTCAAACCATTTGATCATTTTGTTCATCATATCCTCAATGCGATTCAGACTCGATCCTCCATCTCAATTTCCTGGTGGGATATATGGACTACTTCTATCATTCCTGTAGTTATACCCATCTCTACTGTAGTTATTTTGTCAGTTGTAGTTTCTTTCGCGATTATACTGTCCTTCTCTATTGAAATAACTAAAGTTCTGACCTTGATTTCCTTGACCTTGGCATCAATTATCCTGATTGGATCCTTGAGCGTTAGTCCAGAAACCCCCCCGGTTGCTCATTCACAAGATTCGCATCCTCATCAGATGTATACCAGTTAGTTGGTAGAGTATTATGTTGATACTGGACTGCATTAACTTTTTCTTCATTCCCACTCACATGTTTGAGCACAAAGCCTACCTCTATCCTCAATTGCACCATTTCTTCACGAATATCATCAATGGACTGATTTGGTGTAGCTTGTATTGAGAAAGTACTATTTGCAGTAGCCGATGTTCTAGTGCTCCATGACTTATTATTCTTAGAGATCTTTTCAAGTTTCTCGACAATCTCCTGGAATGTATTTGCTTCGAAAGATTGAGGAGTGGGTGATATTCACTCATTCAGAGTCCTTTTCTTGTGATTTTGTTGCACTTAAGTAGAGAAAGAGGCTAATTTTCCTTTGAATATGGCTGTTTCAGGTACATGATGGTTAAAAAGGAGTTTCGATGAAAAAGAATGGAAATTGGTGCAAAATGGAGCTGAAAACAGAGAAATTGGAGTTGGTAGTGCAGTGTTCACCGCGAACGCGGGAAAACCTCCGCGAACGCGGAGTGTGAAGCCACTGGCCAGCATGAACGCGGAGTTCAACCATGCTGAGTACCGCGAATGTGGGACAACCTCCTCGAATGCGGAGTGAATTTATGCTGAGTTTCACGAACAAGGAGCTACCTCTGCGAACTCAGAGAAGAAATGTGACTTGCGTCTGGGCAGATTTGGAATTTCACATTTTGACCCTAATTCACCGTGTACACTCATTCACAGCCATTTGGAGATTATTATGGATTATTCATCAGATTTGACTTGAAAATAGAGAGAAGAACTTTGGGGATTGAGGCTTGGGCATAGCTTTGAGAGCAAGATTCCTCAACAAACACCATTAGAGTGAAGATTGTGAGCTTGGGTTGTAATTATCTTTCATCGTTTCATCAACTCTTTGCTTTGTGTTGTTGAATTTTAGGTGTAATTGTTGATTGGTGATTTGGATATTGTGTTAGTGATAAACAATATTACGATTTTTGATTTATATCTTGTGCTTTTGCAATTAGTGATTTATTTCCCATATATGAAATGAGTTTTTGATTATCCAATTGATTTCTTGTTTTAATTTCTTTCCATTGGAATTGATCACTCCTTGGACTCATTTACCTTGATTGAGCTTGTTAGAGTTAATTAAGGTTGGGAAAGGTTGATTGGTGCAATATTTGAGGTGTAACTACTCATTTGTCGGGTTTTAACTTGTAATAGTAAATCCTTGCATTGCCTTTTGATTGGATTGCTTGTGTTGCCAGTTGATTGGGTTCGAAAGAGATAATTGAGATACATTTTATAGAATTAGGTAGATAATTTAGAGTCCGAGGCATATATGATTTTACTAATGATTAATTGAGATTGTATGATGCTAGTTTGCAATGGATCGTATGGTTATTAATTGATTTCCCATTCCCAAATCTCTATGGTAATCTTGTTCGAAAAGGCTTTGTCCCTTGTTCTCCTCTATCCCCTCTCCTAATTTGTTACGTGAAATCTTCTGATTTTATAATTGTACCTAAAATTTTGGATTCAAACTAGTAGCTTGTAATTCTTTGTTTCTTCAATCGCCTTGCACATTGTTCATCGTGGAATCGACCCCAACTCTTCGTTGGGTTTACACTTGTTAGCCACCGCCCACATCTTGAACCGTGATAGGTGTGGTTGAGCGTTATCAAAAATGGCGTCGTTGCCGGGGAACAATTTGGCGTATTGAATTGATTTAGAATTTTTATTTGCTAGTTTATATAAAAATTGTGAATAGTTGTTTTCGTTGTTTTGTTTTCATTTGCTTTTATGGGTTCTTGTGAAGGAACAATAGTTGGTGTTTGCAAGCCCTATGTTGATGATCCATGGCCTTGTTGTGGAAGCCTTCATATTGGAAATAGTTGTTTGCATTCCTCCTTAGATGAAGAGATGTGTGAAGAGATGGGTTTTATGAGTCAAGCTTGGCTCTTGTACTTGTCGCATCGACTCGAAAAGGGTGAAAGGCTAAGAGATCTAACGTTCCAAATGAGGGATAAATTCCGCAGCTTACACCTAACTCGGTGCCATGAAATGATCCAACTTGAGTTCAAAATTGTTACTTTGAAAACCAATTTGAGATCCAAAATTGGAGTGCGTAAGGCTCCTCGTCAAATGTACCCATACTAGATCATGATTTATGAATATATGAATAACTTGCATAAGAAATGCATGTTTTATGAGAATTATGCTTATAATTGCTACGGTGCATATAGATGATGGCATCCATCAGTTGTGCAAAGGTTTTCTCACAGACATTAGGGTTCATATTCTTGAAAGGCTTTCTCACCCATGAATCAATCAGGAGTTATTCTAATGACATAAACTTGGCCAAGCCCATGGTAGTTGAAACGTCTTGATATGATCTTAGCTTGGATTTGGTAACCCTATATGTACCTCTTCCTTGGTTAAAATATGAATAAGCTTAATTGACTATTCCTTGGGATTTTACTTAGTACCGAGCTGGCTTTTGGGATAAAGGTGTCCGTTTAGCGTCCATGGACCTTTAGTAGCAATCCCCAAGTCCCATAATTACGTGCCTCGTAGGTTTTGGTCTCAAGTAGACACATAGCTAGTGGATCCACGTAAGCTAAAGATTTATGGTCCTTACCTTGGCAAGTAGGACACCCATTCTAGTGGTGTGGGGTTGACATCACTCCCCTTTTTGGTGTGGGGCAGACACTGGATCGATGTTATAGCTCACATGGTCTATGTCGGTTAAATCTACAAATCTCATAATAAAGAACTAGGATACTAGAAGTATCTCACGTGACAAGACTTATGATATGACTAGCTTGCATTGACCATGTTTATGCATTTAGTTTCTAACCTTTTGCTACATGATTTAGTTTAGTCATTGCATGTTCATGATGATATCTCACTAGCATGATTTCCTATATGAAAGCTTCTCATTGGCATGATTTGCGTGATTATATGCATTTGCTTCATACTTAGTACATTCCATGTACTAATGCATACTTGTGCCTACATTATCTTATAATGTAGGGTCAGATAGTCATCCTTCACACTTTCGTTGTTAGTTGCTTTCAGAGTTCGAGCTATCAGCCTTGGTGAGTCTTCATGCTTTGGGGACTAAGAGACTTTATTGCTTTTGTTTACTTTCAGTTTCAGACTTGTATATGATGTACGGGTTACGTCCCGATCATTCTATTGTATTAGATGGCTTTTGAGACATAGTCAAAACGTTCGCTTGTAAACTCTTACTTTTATGATATTGCCTATTATATTAATCATTTTCGTCTTTACCTTATGTATATGTATGCTTAGTGGCTTGTGTGGGGTCTCTCGGGATCCTATGCGCCATGTCACACCTAAGGGGTACTTTGGGTAGTGACAGTTGTGCTCGCTGAGATCGTTCGACGAATCCCCTCTGATGCTTCAGCTCACCTTTTCGTGCTCTAGACATCAGGTGTTTGAACCTCAGTTGGCGAACTCATTTGAGTCTACCTTTCACATTCAGTGAATTGCTGAGTGCCACTTTGTTTCACCTTTCAAGTATTCAATTTTTCTTCTTGCTCTATCATTTTTGGCGATGATTAGCAAGGTCACCTTTCTGATTCGGTGAGTCACCTTTTCAGATGGAGTTCGCCGACCTATCTCACTAGATCCAAGTGTTGTGCATTGTCCAATTAGGTGAGGTCAGTCTCACTAGGTGATCCACCTTTCTTGTTTGGTGATCATCAATGTGTAGTTTGCACTTCTTTTTGTATTTTTGGCCATTCTTTCACACATTCATCCTTGCCTTGTCCATTGTCCTTGTTAGCTGCAAATCATTAAATTTTCATTAAAACAGGACAAAATTAGGCATTGGGGACGCTAATTATTGAGCTAAATAAGCCTCAAATGAATGCAAATCTATCACTCATCAATGTTGACTTTGATGTATTATGGGGCATGTGTTTGGGAATGAATTGAGTTTAGATACAACCCTTCGGGCTTCGTCTTGACCTTCGGGTAGTCCTACTAGTTTATGCAATTGACTAGCGTTGGTGAGATGACTATCAAGCCTCGTTCAGGACCCAACTTCACTAAGTTTCATAGCAGACCCAACGTGAGATTCCAGCAGGGGCTAGATAACTGTGTTGCTATTCCAATGTAAGATTCTGGGATATGTTAGGATTCTGGGATATGCTAGGATTCTATATAGCTGATCCAATGTAAGATTTTCGAAGCTTCTAGGTTTTTTTGAAGTAATTTCAATGTAAGATTCTACGATTGACTTGGTTTCTCTAGCTACTCTGATGTAAGATTTCGGAGGATGCTAGACCTATTCTATTGCTATTCCAATGTAAGGTTTCGGAAGATGCCATTTTTCTTATGGCCACTCCAATGTCATATTCTATGGTTGGACTAGCTTCTCCGATGTAAGATTATAGAGTATGCTAATTTTTGTTTAGATATTTCAATGTAAGATTTTGGGATACTAGTTATTGTGTAGCTACTCCGATGTAAGATTAAAAGGTTAGATATGGTTTGTATGGCTATTTCGATGTAAGATTCAAGTAGAATCTTGGTTCTGGTGAGGCTGACCCAATGTAAGATTCTAGGAAGGCGTGCGGGTTTGTTACTGAGTTATTCTCTGTAATGTAGCAGTTGTGTGCACCTGTTGGGCTTATGGGGGTTTAGTTGGTTCTTTTTTGCATCATTATAGCGATATACCGTTGTTTGTGCCTTTTGGGATTATGGGGGTCCAGTTAGGTTTTATATATCTTTATTACTTTCCTTATTTATCTCAGCATTCTTACTTTGATCAATGTCTAGCTATGCCTTTACTACTGCCTTATTACCATGTTATTTACTCACTTATTATTATGTTATTGTAATAGCGAGCTTGGTCGGCCTATACTAATTACCAATTATTTTGATATTCATACTGCACTCTACATCGTTTTCCCTAATGCAGATTCAAACTCTAGTCAACCACATTGATTATTGTGTTGTTGTAGCAAGCGATCCACATATTGAGGGTGAGCTTATTAGTGTTCGTGGTTGACTCATCTCCTTTTTAGCATTTATGACTAGTATTTTGTATTCCAAGACAGTTTGTAAGTTCTGTATAGGTCTAGTACTGTACTCGTTCTTTTGTAGTAGCTTTGTACTAGCATCTACCAGGTTTTGGGATGGATCTTTGAATTTTATCCTCGTTTAAAGGTCGTAAATATGTGTGTGTGTGTATATATATATATATATATATATATATATAATTGTCTTGTTTCCTCTATTATTCCGTTAATATGCTCTATTATGCTTGTAACACCTTGGAATTTGGTAAGTGAAGTGGAAAGGAAAATGTTGCAAAAAGTGTGCTGGTACTAGTTTGTATGAGCCTACCTACAGACTGTACAAGGTCGTACAGTCTGTAGGAGAGCAGTCGTGGGAGAGCCTTGGGAAAAGTTGAAATGTCAAGTTTTTAAAGTATTTCATGGATTAGCAGGACAGTCCGTAGGAGGACCTACATCCCATAGGAAGTGGTCCGTAAATCAGACCCTAAGACTTGGTGAAATATTTTGGATCTTGGGGTTGCACAAGATGGGCTTATGGCCCATAGAGAGGTCTATTGACTGTAGGGAGGGGCTCGTAGAATTTGGATGGATTTTTACTTTCAGTATCTTAACCTACGAACCAATAGGGTTGTCTGTAGCTCAATATATGTACCATAGGTGGGTCCGTAGAGTCCCTTTTTGGTAGTTTTAATAAAGGGTTTTTTGTTTTTTCTTACCTTTTTAACCCCTAAACTATATCGTTTTTACCCTATATCTATGTCCTATAACCAATTTACTCTTCAAAAAATTACCCATTCCCTCTCACTCACTCCAAACCCCTAGAAGCTCCCAAAGGTTTCTCTCCAAATTCTCTCCAAGGATTCTCTCAGGTGGATTAGGGTTCATCAAGCTTTCAAGCTTACTTCCCCAACTCAAAGGTTAGGATTCATCAAAGGTATGTGCGAATTCATCAATAGATCCTTTCCAACGATTGAGTACCAAAGATTTATCTATTGTCTTCCGTGATTTCCAACCCAAATTTCTAGGGTTTTGCATGATTTCTCACAGTTTCAATTGCTTATGACTAAATTTACTCTATTTGGTCTCATTATGCATGATTTGATCTAAATTGCATGTTTTAATGATTTTCTCACGAACCCATGGTCTATGACTATGTTATGATTAAGAACTATTTTTCAGATTATACATGCATCATGAGATTGAGGAATTTATGAATCAAGGATGCTTTTAGATAAAGTATCCATATCTTTATGAAAGGTTTCTTCCAATTGAAATATTCTCATTATGAAGAGATTATCATATTTTGATGCGATAGAGAAGTGTCTTTATGAATATGTTATGAAATTATGATTTTGAAAGAAGTTATTCTATGATATGAAGTTTATGATTGAATTGGTATTACTAGATTCTTACTATTTCAAGTATTATGATTATGTTATGATTATGATTTGATTATGCTTATTTCCCTTGGGAGTTTACTTACCATCGAGATGACTTTGGGATGGAGACTCTGCCGTTAGTAGAGTTTGGGTCTCTAGTAGCAATCCCCTTGTCTCATAACTACATGCCCTCGTAGGATATAGTCTTAAGAACATGGTCCTTCGCTTGGTGAGAAGGAAAATTTCTTTTCGGTGTTGGAGTAATACACCAGATTACATGTTATAGCTCACATGGTGCATGTCGGTTATTTGTAAACATCCCACAAAAGTTATGGTTTTTTCTACAAGTTACGTTTTCCTCAAAAGACTATGATTCAAGCTTGTGAAATGATTTTCTAAGGACTTGCATTGACCTTGCCCTATATGAATTTTGCTTATCATGATTTGATATGTTCCACTTGGTCAGACATTCTGACGTATTCAAGACTTAGCATGTTTATGTTCATATTTATGCATTCTCTCATACTCGGTTCATTTCATGTACTAACGAATACTGATGTGAGGCCAAAAATACATTTTCTTATCATTATTTGTCTCACATTTAGTATTTGTATTTGTCCTTTTTGAGCAGAAATTTTATGGATTGTGCTTAATAGTGTATTTTACTTGTAGAAGTAAATTGGTGTAAAGTTGAAGAAGTTTGGAGCTAAAATGAATTAAAAATGGAAGATTATAGAAGGAGATCAAGCAGGCAGCTTAATGGAAAGATTGTAATATAATATTAGTATTTAGTGAAAATTCATGCGGCAAAGAAAGAAAACTAAGGAAATTACCTGCAGCTTGCCATGTGTCACACTATGAAACAAGGAGTAGTGCACAAATTCGTGAGGCGGTGCAGTTCCACGCGGAAACCAGTTCCTTTTGGTTTTGGTTTTCCAATTTGTTTTGGACTCAGTTATTTTAATTAGGATTTTCTATATCTATAAATAGTCATAAGAATAATTATTAAGGAGAAGATACTAGGGAATACATTTTGGAGGAAAAGTTGTCAATACTTTTTAGGGTTCATTTCTTCTTCTTCTTCTTTTCTTAGACATTAGTAGCTAAAGACCCTTGTTCTGGGGCTGCGGTACAAGATATTGTTGATCATCGATTATTTTGAATTAATGTTGGTTATCGCTTAAATTACTTTTGTATTCTTGTTTTAGTATTTCATGCTTGATCATCATAGAGGTAAATATCTTGTCTATTTTTGGACTAGAGAGACGAAGAGATAGATAGACCAAAGAATACAAAGAGCTTGATCTAACTTGCATATCACTTGATTTGATTTGTGTTTAGGAGTGACGCCCGGACGAACACCAAGCTTGGTTACAAAAAAGGATGAAATATAAATGCTTGCCAATTAGGACTGTCTATCCCTGCTCAACGATGTAGTTTGGTAGCTAGTTGGAGTAGGTGATTAGAGGTCGAGAGACCATGATCATAAAATCAACCCTGTAAATCAGTAATTTGATAATCTTAGTTAATTCATTACATGAGATGCGATACATGAAACCTTAAACATGCTGCAGCCCCGAAATTTCCAACCATTGTAAGTTAATCTTTTTATTTAATTCTTGCATTGTTTTATTTCTCTTGACATTGTTAAATAAATAATTAGACTAGTATAATTTAGTAAAATAGTTAATTGACAATTCCTTTGGGTTCGATAATTCGGCTCTTTTAGAGCCACTATATTACTTGCGAGACCACGTACACTTGCGTGTGCAATTGGGAGCAACAAGTTATTGGTACCGCTACCGGAGACTTAGAAATTAACTATTTTTCTAGTTTATATATTTTTTATTTATTTATTTATATTTTTTCCATTTTTTAATTAATTTTTTTCTGAACAATTAATTTTTTTCCTTTGAATAATTTTGTACTCCTATTGATATGGTTGATTGGGATAAATCGTGGTTGGGTGATGGTTGTCCTTACTCTTATTCACCTCCCCCGAACCCCTATTATGATTCTTCTGTTATTTGTGATGTTTGAGGGGTGATGAAGTGGAGAATGCAAAAGAAGAAGCTCGCAATGTGAATTCATTTATGGAATGTAAGGACATGCTGGATAAAGTTAATTAAAAAATCAAGAAAAAAATGTTTGAATGCGTGGAAGAGGAATCAAAAATCACGGAACAGACCTAGCTAAATTAGAGGAAGAGATTGAATCCCAACAAAGATAAAGTTGTGCAGAAGTAGAGATAGTGAGTCACTCTTGGCGACAAGAACAAACTCAACTTCTAAAGTTTCAAGAGTCTATCAGTGATGGTCTGACATACATGACAACCAAACTGATTGAAGAAAGAGTTTAGCTTACACAAGAAATAGATCAATTTGGCTCAAATATTCATTACTCGGAGGCTCACTTGAACAAAAAGGTTGAGGTGTCTGATGCCCAATCACCAATTGCGTGGATGATGACCAACTAGCGGAGCAAAAAGAGAAATTTCAACAATTCAACTATACCTTATTCCTTAATGTCGATGTTGAGAAAGAGTACAAAATTTAGAATGTTGTAAATAATGCTCCTTTGAAGTTGAGGCATCTTGAATCTCATTCAATACACTTGTCTATATTATGCTTAGATGGTGACATGAAATTCGAGTCATCTGAACTAATAGAGGAGTGTCTATATGAGGAGTAATGCCCCTACATTCTAAAGTTTTCTAATCCACGTAGACAAAACAACATTTCTCACATAAGGGCCAAGAAGTGCAAGATGCGACATTTATTACTTGGTTCCTTTATCTTTATACCACCGCCCCTAGAGAGGAGTAAAAAAATTGATGCAAAGTTAGGGGTAAAATTCCTAAGTTTAGAGTGGAAAGAAAAGTGGTGAATTTACTTGTGTTTTGCCGTGACGTTAAATTAGGCGCGTATTGGGAGGCAACCCAATTTATAGTGTAACTTCTTCTTCTTTTTTTGTGTCATTTTTTTGGGTTGTTTTTATAGATTTTGGAGAAGTCTGTGAAATTTGGAGCTAAGGAGCACATTTGAGCTTAAGTGTGGGGTGACGACCCTTGATAAAAATTGAGAGAACATGCTACTAGCTAGGCTTAGAGGCCTCAGGGAGTTTTCCTTAACCCTTGTTTTAAATTTCAATTGATACTTTGGGGGCATAACATCTTTTAAAGTGTAGGGTGGAGGAATGAATTCCTAGTTTTTACTGTTTTATTAAGTCTTTTGTTTTTTAGGATGGGTTCCTTGGTCTTTATTTTCGGTTCTATTCCTAAGGATAGTTCCTTTGAACCGATTATCTTTTAGGGAGTAAATTTTTTTCTTTTTGTTTTTATTTTTTTTAGAGAGAAAAGAAAAGACCTTTTTGAGTTGTTTGATACTTGCTATCTAGGCCTAATTTTGAGTAGCACTTTCTTGCGAATGCTTGATTACTAATGAAATTGCAGACTCTTTAACACCGAGGCTCATGGTTGTGACTTTGTATATAGCTTATTTTATTTTGTAGTTTGTTATGATCCTGTCTCTCTTAGAAGTGGAATTGATCCATCTTGATTGACACTTGTGCCATGTGTGGTTAGAATTTGCTTATTCCATGTTTTGTATCATTGTGTAGAACTTGCCCTGCATGTCATTGAAGCGAAATATAAAGTGTTTCTTTGTTTAGGAAATGAGAATAGGCTTTCTTTCATTTGTCTAGTAAATTTTAGCCTTTTCAAATATTATATCACTAGTTAGCCCTTTTGAGCATGTAGCCTTTTGTTGGTAGCCATATATTTTTTGCCCTTAACTATTTTGTTGAATCCCTAGTTTTTGCAACTTTCTTCATTAAGCACTGTAGCATAGACTTATTCTAATTATTAAATATGAAAAAAGGGATGGTGGAATAAAAAACATAACTAATGATAGCTAAAGAGTGATGAAAAATCCCTCTTCGAAAGAATGTGACATGAAAAAAAAAGGGAGAAGAAAAAAAAATTCTTTGAGAAAACAAAAAATATATTTGTAGAAAAAAATGATTAAAGCATTCTTGAGATGATGAAAATTACTAGTGAAATAATTGTTGAAGAGAGGGCTAAAAAATAAAGAGAAGAAAATAATGGGTGATGAAGTCTACAATTGTAAAGTGCTTAGGGAAGTGTAAGTCTCTATTATATAGTTTTTCTACCCGTGCCCTAACCTACATTACAACCCGTTAAAGTCCTATTTGATTTTATTCGAGCATGCTTAATTAGTGGAGATGTACATAATAGGCAAGCCTATGGTTCTTTGTGCATACATGTGAATTTTATTTGTGAGTGTGAGAGTGTTTTTTGATGCTAAGTCCTTAATTTATATTCAATCTTTTGAAATGAGTGTGTGGACTATTTCTTCTTGTGAGGGCACTGGTTTCATGATGGATAGGTGATTTTATTAACTTTCTTTGATGAGAGTAGGTGAGCATGCTTAAATTTGATGAGTTCAAAGTCCTTCCTTGAGGTTAGGAGGTTAGATGTTTATTGTTTATTTGTATATCTTGTATAATGATTGAGAAGTGTACTTGATGTTTTGAAATTTGTGGATGGCCTAATTGTTTGTATCAACTACAGTGATGGCATTCCTAGTATGATTTTTTGATATGTGTTGTAATGCTTACTCGAGGACGAGCAAAAGTTTTAAGTTTGGGGTGTTGATGTGAGGCCAAAAAAATATTTTCTTATCATTATTTGTCTCACATTTAGTATTTGTATTTGTCCTTTTTGAGTAGAAATTTTATGGATTGTGCTTAATAGTGTATTTTATGTGTAGGAATAAATTGGAGTAAAGTTGAATAAGTTTGGAGCTAAAACTAATTAAAAATGGAAGATTACAGAAAGAAATCAAGCAGGCAGCTTAATGGAAAGATTGTAATATAATATTAATATTTATGTATATATGCAAAGTCATGCGGCAAAGAAAGGAAATTATCTGCAGCTTGCCACGTGTTACACTATGAAACAATGAGCAGTGCACAAATTCGTGAGGTGGCAAAGTTCCACGCGGAAACCAATTCCTTTTGGTTTTTGTTTCCTAATTTGTTTTGGACTCAGTTGTCATGACCTGATCTCTCAAGTCATGAAGGCGCCTAACAACCCACCAGTAGGCAAGCCAAAACCCTCTCCCGAAACTGAAAAGTAATGGAACTAAGGGTGGAAACTAACCTCAATTACGCGGAAGCAACAAATACACCAATAGGAAGCAGAAGAGAAACCAACTATATATACAAGACACCTCCCAAAACCTGGAAGTCACAAGTACAGAACTACTAACAAGAGTACAAGTCCCAAAAGTGGACCACAGAAACAAACTGTCTCGAAGGCAAAAGACAAGTCAAAATATAATAACAGAAGGAGACATGTAAACCCAGAACGCTGTGTGCTCACCCTCGTCTCCCGAACAGACAGCTGTAGGCTTGAACTAAACGCTGATAACTGGTGCTCTGACTTACATCATGAAACAGATGTAGAGTGTAGCATGAGTACCAAAACCATAGGTACCCTATAGGCATCATAAGCAGACTGAGCAAGAAAGGTAAAAACAAGAAGACGAGATAGGATCAGCACAAACAGAGGTCAACAGACGGAAGCAAAGAAAGCGGCAAGAAAACAAACAGCTAAGCTGAGCCCCTCATAAGAGCCACTGAGCACACTCGTGCGCAAGTTTAAATAAAACCTGAACGGACCCCTATAAGCCCGACAGGTACACAGAAGAGCTATTCTACAGAAACAAAAGAAAAACCAACTCCAAAAAGCTCAACAACCATGGCTCCCAGACCAAAAAAGATAACACCTGGGCTCCGCTCAATCATTAGTCACGAGCTGGTAATACTGGACTCTAACCATGTAACGCCAGCCTCGAGCTTGAACAATACATGTGCCCAGCCCAATCATCAGTCACGAGCTAGAAATACTGGAGTCTAACCGGGTAACATCAGCCTCGAACTAGATATCACACCTCTCGCTCAACAGCCTAGCACTGGAAATACAGACTCCAATCGGGTAACGTCAGCTGCGCAACTGGGACTAGTAGCCTACGAGCAATGGCCTCGCACTGGAAATACATGGCTGCAATCGTGTAACGTCAGCTGTGGACCGGATACTAACAGCCTACCTCCGACAGCCAGCGCTGGAAATACCGGATGCTAACCGGGTAACGTCAGCTACGTACTGGAGCTAATAACCTCGAACCGAATAAAGCAACAAACAAACCATACAACACAAGGCTAAACACCACGGGCCACCGCCCCTAGTAGGATAACAAGCGAAGGCTGCTAGCCTAACACAATCCATCCGTCAATCGGCGCAACACCAACATCTTCCGACAGCACCCAGAATCGCAGAAATTAGAGAGAAAGAGTCGGAAGGTTCGAAAGCCACGAAAATGCCTAATCTAAGGCACCAAACTATCAAATCCAAGTCTGCTACACCAGTCTAAAAGAACCTAGTACATCCGAACCGACGTAGGTTAGATACTCAAGTAAATAGGTGAATAGGACTAAGGCAATTCTATCCTAACCTATTCTAAGGCCGAAACATTCATAGAAATCAACAGAAACTAAGCAAACATCCTGAACCCACGCATGCATCAACAAATAACCACCCAACAGATAATCCACAGTAAATTAACAACAACCCAAGCCAACAACTCATCCTAAGGCATGATACTAATCCAGAACAGCCCAGAAATCAACTCCAAATGAAGAAAATCAGAGATGAAGAACAGAAATACTAGCTACCCATCCCAGATTCACACACATGAACCATAATTTATGCATTCAAGCTCAATCTAGGAAGAAGGGAAGCCGTAACCTACTAGAAAGTTGATCACGCGCGCTCCAAGTCACTCTGCCATAGCTTTTCCCTTCCGAACGGCCTCAGACTGCTGCCACGCTATCAATAATAGAATCACAGTGTCAATACGGTCGTTTAGACACTAAATCATAAAATTTGGGGAAAGACCAATATCAGAGTCAAACTCGGGAATGTGGGACCCACTCTGAATTTTCCAGAATTTACTCTGTGAAGAGGTCCCAAATCCTCCCCCGAACTTGCATTCAAAAACGGAACACTCATCAGGGTTCAGATCAGCCCCTTGTAACCAAAACAAGAAACGCAAAACTTTACAATAAAAAGGCTTAAGATAGCAACTTACACCTTGAATTCACAGAAAACGAGGTAGACCCAACGCAATCCAACCACTAACCCATGAAGCCAAAAAAATTCTGAACGCCTGGGACTTTGAATAACTCAAAACTAACAACCAAGGATGGAGATATGAATTTTTGAATGAAACATCCAAATAAGCATCGACCTCCTTAAATAAACCACTGCCACCCACTCTTCTCCGCGAACGCGGCCCCAAGGCCCCGCGAACGAGGAGGGAAGCTAACCACTACTCTGCGATTGTGGCTCTAGTCCCGTGAAGATGGAGAACAAGAACACCTCCACCCAACAGACCTCCGCGAACGCGGAGCACCTTCCTCGAACGCGGAGCACCTTCCGCGAACGCAGAGCACAAGGCCCTACACCTCCGTGAAAGGTGAGCAACTCCAACGAAAGCGGAGCACAGGATCTGAAACCTACGCGAACGCAGAGTAGACACCCTCACACCTCTACGAATGCAGAGCTTATCCCACGATGGAGAGTAAATGTGTCTGTAATTTTGACAGATGAAACAACTGAGTTTGGGACAACTTCGAAACTCCGACGGGGTGCTCTGGATTCGTTCGGAACCCCGTGCATGCAAACGAGATATGCTAGCCCCTCAAATTTGACGTTCTGGACTCCATGACACAGTCAAAATTTCCATTCAAGGTTGTGTCGACCAAAAGAGGGTCCCACACCAACTGACCATTTTAGCCAATTTGTACCGGAGGCCTCGGATTTTGATCAGGAGCTCCCGAAAGTTCTCGAAGGGTCATTCTAGACCAAACTCAGCATTTTGGAACTAACCGCGTAGTAAGAATTTTCATCTGTGTTTACCAAGAATGTTGACCAAAGTCAACCTTTAGCCGAATTTTGAAGGCTAAAGAGCTAATTTCCCCCAAAATCACACCGGAAACCCCGGGACTCGGGCAAACCGTTCTTCTAGCTTAAGTTGGCCGCTCCGGAGCTGATGGAACCGTCAAATTTCCTATCTGAGGTCATTTACCAGAAGTTATGACTGAAATCAACTTTTCAAGGTTCAAAAGCTCCAAAACAAGAAAACAGGCATAAAAACCAAATGAACGACCATGCGACCGAACAATCAGTGCCAGCAAGTCATAAATGACTTGGGGTCGCTACATGAATGCTTTAAACGACAGAAAGAATGCATTAACACAGAAATGACCTAGAGGGTCATTACATCAGTTATTTTATTTAGGGTTTTCTATATCTATAAATAGCAATAAGAATAATTATTAAGGAGAAGATACAAGGGAATATAGTTTGAAGGAAAAGTTGTCAATACTTTTTAGGGTTCTTTTCTTGTTATTTTTTTCTTAGACATTAGTAGCGAAAGACCCTTATTCTAGGGCTGCGGCTACATGTAATTATTGAACATCGATTGTTTTTAATTAATGTTGGTTATCACTTAAATTGCTTTTATATTCTTGTTTTAGTATTTCATGCTTGATCACCATAGAGATTAAAATGTTGTCTATTCTTGGACTCAAGAGACGAAGAGATAGATAGACCAAAGAATACAAAGAGCTTGATCTAACTTGCATATCACTTGATTAGATTTGTGTTTAGGAGTGGCGCCCGGATGAACACCAATTTGTTTAAGAAACGGGATGAAATATAAATGCTCACCAATTAGGACTGTCTATCCCCGCTCAACGATGTAGTTAGGCAGCTAGTTGGAGTAGGCGATTAGAGGTCGAGAGACCGTGATCATAAAATTCACCCTGTAAATCAGTAATTTGATAATCTTAGTTAATTCATTACTTGAGATGCGATACATGAAACCTTAAGCATGTTGCAGCCCTGGAATTTTCCAACCATTGTAAGTTAATCTTTTTATTTAATTCTTGCATTCTTTTAATTTAATTCTTGCATTCTTTTATTTCTCTTAACACTCTTAAATAAATAATTAGTCTAGAATAATTTAGTAAAATAGTTAATTGACAAGTCCTTTGGGTTTGATAATCCGACTCTTTTAGAGCCACTATATTACTTGTACGACCACGTACACTTGCGTTGGCAATTGGGAGCCACAAATACTATCTCTTGAGGGCCGACGTTCCTCGCTATCCGGTCGTGACTAGGTGGATTGCTCATCTTGATTTTAGTTACTTGTGGTGAGTCCTAATGGTCCGGGGACCTAACTGCCATATGCCATTTATTCCTTTCATGTCTTTTCAGTTTCAAACTTACTTCGTGAGCTAGGGTCTTGTCCTAGCCACGCTTATGATTTTAGAGACTTATTGTCAGACATAGTATTGTTTCTGCTTATAAGTTGTACTTTGTTTTGGCATCAAGGATGTTGTTTTAAAACTTATGATCTGTCTTAATTCATTCTTAGTATTATGCTTATGTCAAGTGGCTCATTTAGGGTCTTTCTGGGCTCTATTCTCCATGTCATGTCTAGGAGGTAGCTTGGGTCCTGACAATTTTCTTGTTTCTTTCTTCCGCTACGTATGCCCGTTATTATTTGGTTTTGGATTAAGGCTTGGCTTACCTACTTGTGGGAGTTAGTAGGTTCTATCATGACCTGAATTTTTTGATTGTGACACAAACATGTGAAAGTTTCTCCCATCTTGGATTTGTATTGAATTTTGATGTTATATCTTGACTTCATTATATCACACACATATTTTCATGTAATTAGGGAAGAGGAAAGGACTAGAAAACTATTGTTATTCTACTAAACTTCATGCATTTTCGCGGTATTTTTATATTTTCTTCTTGCCAAACTTTTATTTTTCTATTTTTTTGGGCTTTAACTCCTGCACTCATCCTCTACTACACATTTATTTGAATTTAATCTTTATGATATGATTTAGGACTAGGAGATTGATAGAAGCACCATACCAAAATCAATAAAGTGTTCAATTATGAAGTTAGATGTACTTGATTCTTCTTCTTTTTTAAACTTTAACAATTTATTATATCCTATGTTTACAGTATGATAAAGTTATTCATATTTATATTGGACAAAAATTACAAATCAATCCTTCAGACAAAATTACAAATCAGACCTTATTTAAAGGTCTTGTTATTCATTTATATATATTATTCTTGTTTATTTGAAAATTTACAAGGATGCAAAGAGATGTGATAAAATAATCATGCATTAGGATATAATGATTTTTTTTATAAAATTAAAACATCATTAGGATGTGCTTCGCTGCGGTAAAATGTGGTTTGAGATTCAAAATAATAATGTCTATAAAAGATAACTGAAGTAAAAAAATAAATATGAAGAAAATAAAGATGTCAACCAACCTAATCGAATGAGAAGGTTATAGAAAGCCTTCAATATATTCTTTAATACCTTTACATATTTTGAATATATATGTAATGTGTTCATTCCTCTCTAACAAAATAATGACTTCATTTAAACAAGTAATATGTATTCTTTCATAAGAATAATGTAGTGTATTTGCTCATAAAGTAACTAGATTGTCTTACTTGCTAACATATACATCTTTTTGCATGCTAATAATTGATAGTAGCAATGTGACATACAATTTAAAAGAATATCACTTTGTAAATCTATCTATACTACCTTGAAATCATGAATTCTATAAATTTAAAGTTCTATTACAAAAATACCACTAATTAAAAACTAATCCCTAGCTTCAAACACCTGCCAACTCACACTCCATCACTGCGCTGTCCACTGTGATAAGTCGCCTTTTTCAACCCCCACAAACATGACAGACACCAACGTCCAAATAATCCCCAAAAGATGCAACTCCTAGCTTTTCTCTCTTTCATCTATTTATACAAACTACTAGCAAAACCCCATCTCTCATTACAATTGCAACTTCTAGAGAAAACAAAAAGGTATGCCCTTTTACATCTTCTAAGACCAATGTACTGTCGTCGTTACTTACGCCTTCATCATCACTTGGTTATTCAATTTTTCTAATAAATTTATGCTTAGATTGGGTTGGTTCTCTTGATATTGGCTTTGGGGATTCTATTGGAACTTGAAAATGCAATATTTGGTCTTTTCACTATGAGTTTATTAATATACTATATTACTATTCATATTCATGTTTTTCACAGTTAAAACACTACTTGTGTCACGGTGCCCTTGGACTTCTCAAATTGTTATAATCTACTTTATGATCCTTCCTATTTAAATACGATACAAAAATTTCTGAAATTAACATTCCTTTTCACTATTTCCTCAGTACCTCTAACAATCCAGATTCAGCACACATGGCGACTAAAACTTAACTATCAAAAAAGAATGTTTTGGTTAACAAGATATCACAACACTCCGTTGAATGGGTGGTGAGAGTATTGGTAATTCGAAAGGGTTCAGTAATTTTTTCCAGGAATTCAAGGCATGAAGACATTCTTCTAATGATAATATATATTTATGACGAGGTAATATAATTGACACTTCAACTTACCTTATATACTGTCATTCATATTTACTTTCTTGATTACTTCTCTAGTGACACCACCTATCGCTTACATCAATACCGGGGGACAAAGCTCCAATCAATACTATTTAATAATCATATCGACATATGGAAGGACTTCTTGAAGCAAATTAAGAGTTACAACATTGCTAATGGCATGTTGGATCGCATCAACCCAACTATGCTTCGGTGCACAAAGAAGTTGAACTGTACATCACCGGAAACACGATAATAAAAGAGTTTGACCATGGTGTTTCAACTCACAAATTCTCTAATGGCTTTGTAATGTTGGAACAAGTAGAGAAATCTCCCAACGACGCGATATTCAGTAACTCTTCACACGACTTATCGTGTATTTCCATGTCTAAATGCATAATAACATTCACTAATTTACATGACCTCTATTCCGACATGATTTGTCTGTTACATGATCTCTATCACTCACACTTCATTATCACTTCTCAACCTCTATTGGATGTTAGATTCTTCCAAAAAATTAATATGTAGAGCATGGATAGCACATACACCCACAACCCCACTATGAGTGTGTTTCTCGTGATTGTCAAAAAATATTTTGGGTTACGAGAAATATCATTGATTTCTCAAGGAACCATATGCAGCTGCCAAATTGGATCCCTAATGGTTGGAGAAGATTTCCTTTGACTTACACCAGAAGGACAACCAAATGACATCTGTGCAATATCTTGTAACAAGAAGCCTAAATAAACTATAGTAACTAAAAATATTAAATTATTCATCCATTTTTAAAGAGGAAACATATGGCTTGAAGTTTGGGATAGAGAACAATGTGCATGAAATTTACGTTTGAATCAGCTAAATATTAACAATGTCACGACATTCAGTACTACATTGATACAAATTAAGAAAAGGTATGACCACAATTAATTAAAATCTTTTACTATATTTGACTGAACTAAAAACTAAAATGAAATAGATGGTTTATTAACTTTCAGAGAATTTCTCCCCTAACACATCTGATAGATGACACATTTAATTGACTGAAGAATGCCACGGCTTCCACAAGTTAGACTTGAGTATAGACAAACATTCAATTTCTTTGGCAGGGCCTATATGAATAACGGAAACCCACACATAAGTTTGATCATGCAACAATTAAGTATGCACTACATAGTAAGCTCAATAAATCAATAAAATTATATATTAAAAAATCAACTACTCATACTACTAATTACAAATAACGCAATAACACAACCTTCCACGTAAAAAGGAATGCTCTCGAGGTATGGATGTTACCAATAATAAAAATTGAATGCTTTCAAATAATGCACATATTTATCAAAAAGAGCAGGGAACCGAGTAGACATTTAACCTAGAATGCGACCTAATGGAATTAGAGGCTTAATCACTATAGAATTCAATATGTACAATATATGGATATATATTTAATATCCTAAAAAATATATTTAATGGTTACTTACAAATCCTTAGGGGACTGTAAAATTGTGATAATACCCTCAACTAAAATCAAAAAACTAAATTACAAATTAACAAATAAGCATTTTACCACCCTCTACAGTTGCACGCTACTAACCCCTTTAGCATAGTGACTTATCCTCCAACCCTAACAAGTGATCATCTCCAATACACCTAATATGGACATATGTCAAATACAATCAAATCTTGAAAGTTGTGACTAATATCTTTAAACACTTAAATATAAACTATCGTAATTGCAACTGTATTATCAAAAACCCATCTCCACCCGTGAACATAAAGGCATCCCCTGTTAATTCTCAATAAAATCACTTAAGGCATTAATTAACATAACAATAACCTCACTGTGGTGTGAGTTTATTCCATTTAGCATAGAATCAAAGCTTTCACAGGCTGGTACCCTTAGCAAATCACATTTCAAAATTGCTAAGCCATCGACGAATTATAGCTCATCCTATAAATAATTGTAAGTTCGCACAAAACTAGTTACAATCCTTTTAGCATACAAGTTTTAACGATTCAATCACCTTTATTATTCCTGAATAATATAATCAAATATGTCAAACAAACGGTTATTCTAATTAATATTCAATCTAATAATAAACTTTAAAACAAATCAAACTTGCCAACCATGTTATATTAGCCTTAATCTGGCAACAACATCTCATGCTCTGTAGACTTATATGATTGTATAAAATAAATAAAAGAATGTAATTACCCTCCAAGTCATTTTCTTCATTTTCTCATCTTTTCAGCATTTAGAGCTTTTTTGTAGCAACCACAAGTCACCTATGAATTGATGGGACTGATAATTCGGTCGTCGGATCGTTCATTTTGATTCTATGCAAGATTCCGTATATTGGAGCTTTTGAAACTTGAACGGCTGAATTCAGTCAAAAGTCTGGGAAGACAACCTCATAATAGAATTCTGATGGTTTCATCAGCTCTGGAAGGGTCATTTTAGGCTAGGGGAATGGTTTGTTTGGGCCCCGAGACTTCTGGTGTGAATTTATGTCGTTAGGCATTTTAACTTTGAAGCTTAAGCCAAGGGTTGAGTTTGGTCAACATTCTTGGTAAACGTGATCGAATGAGAATTCCATCAGCGTGGTTAGCTCCGGAATGCTGAGTTTGGTCTAGGACAATCTTTCGTGTGGTTCCCTAGGCTTCTAGTCTAATTTTGAGAATTCTTGTGGTTTTTAACTTAAAATGGACCTTGGGTGTGGTACCTACTTTTTCATAAAAACAACCTCGGATGGATGTTTTGATGGTTCTGTTAAGTTCGGAATGTCGAATTCAATGGGGTAGCATATATCATTTGTAGGCACAGGGTTTCGAATGAATCCCGGTCTCCCCGTCGAAGAATTCAAAGTTGGAGCAAACCAAAGTGTTGATATTTGGTGTTGGCTTTTTAACTACTAGATGTCAAACTTTTAGCGACTAGATTTTTCTTTTAGCGACTAGTTTCGGGTATTTATACCTAGAAATTTCAGCTTTCGGCCCTCATTTTCAAAAGGCAATTTCTCCCTCATCCCAGCTCTTATTTGAGTGTGTCCAAGTCCTATATGATCGTTAGGAGCGTGGCTACCTAGTTATATCATTATAAGATGTTGGAGAACCTTCATTTGAGTGATTTAGAGCTCGAAGTTATTGTCTTGGCTTTGTTTTCTTGTTAATTTTTCATGTTGTTGTGGGTTTTTTTCGGCCTCGGATTGTGTTCGATTTTGGAACACAAGTTCAAGGCTTAGTTTAGGACCTTTTGACGGAGTCAATTTTGTGATTCCCAGTGTGGATTCCACATTCTTGTTTTGATTCAATTTTTGGATTATTTCCAATTATTGCGATTTTACTATCAAAACATCCATAATGATGTTGTGATCAATAATTTGATAGAGAGGCGGTGTTCACAGGCATTTCAAAAGAGGATAGCTCGTGTGTGGTTGATTTAGAGCGCTCTGTTCGGCTTTGAGTTAGGCTTTGGTCAACTTTCTTGATTGAGCTTCTTAGATAATGCCTAGTATAGATTTCATGTAATTTTGGATGGTATTTGCCGTGTATTTAGCTTTCCTCTTGTTATTCCATCCTTTCTTGATTCTATAGGAGCCTTGGGAATATTGTGGGTGTTGGGATCCTTAGGTTAGGCTGTGGCTTCTCTTGTGGTGTAGATGATCTTGCTTATATTTGTTAGGATTGATTCGTGGTGGCTTTAGACTAGGCTGGACATTAGATGTTTTAGGTTATGTTTTATCTGCTCGTAGTTATGATTTGCTCCATTTAGGGTTTGTTTTGGGTTGTTCTCTCATTGATGCTTGTGACCTTGGTGGATCGTCATAGTCGCGGGTTGGTCCTAGTTGTGCTCACTTTGGGACTGGAGCAGTTTGATTGGGGTAGGGCGTCTTCCCTTGAGTTTCCTCCCCCTTTTATTGATTTGAAATATCTTATTTATCCCTCTTTTATTGATTAGCGGTGGGCATGTTGTATCCTTTTTGAGCTTATGATTATGCTGTTGGGCCTGAGGTTATGTGTGAGGACCAGTTGGATCACATGTTAGTACTCTCTGCTTTGATTGAGTGGTTTCATTGGCTATATAATTATTTCATTTTGAGTGCCTTGTTTGAATTCTGGTAATGGCATGCATTGCATTGTTTGCTAATTCTCATGGATTTTGTTGTACCATCCCGACCCATGCATTGGCATGTTTATCGTTCACGTTGAAACACTATTTTACTCAGTTCTTATTCTAAACTGGTTGTAACGGGAGTCGTACCACCTGGATAGCTTGACTTACAAATTTTTGAGATTACGAGGCATCATGGATGTGCTCTTTTTTCTACTTGAGATATTAGAGGCATTTGGGATGTGCTAAATTTTTACTTGACTAGTCGGTGCATCGACTCCCTTTCTTGCATTCTTTTGGTCTTGCTGGCACCCTTGGGAGTTTACTGGCTCGATAGGTGACCCCATTATTTGTTACTCACAGTTCGAGGCCATTTCTTCTGGGTTGAGGCTGATGCTCATAGTTCGAGGCTATTATCTCCAGTCTGAGGCTAATGTTGATGGTTCGAGGCAGTTATTCCCAGTCTCAGGCTGATGCTTTATGATTCAAGGTCATTCCTCTAGTTAAAGGTTTGGATGGCTTCTGATGGTTCTGCTGCTCTCCCTACATTCATATGCATTGCCTATCACCAGTATACTTGTTTGTTGTTTGTACCCTCCAGTGTATGGGGGCCAGTTGAGTTCAGTTTGTTGTTTTTACCATCTAGGCTTATGGGGGTTTGGTTAAGTTATTGTTTGACTATATTATATTCTACTGTTGTTTTATTGTTACCTAGTAAGTTTTGACTTTAGCATTGCAGTTTTGGGTACTCCTGACACTGGGTAGTTGACTTGGTATCTTAGTTGCTTGTGATTAGGTTGTTGGCTTGCGATCCAAGTACGTTCTTGACTCAGCTTCTTACCCCTTGTTTCTTGTTTCTATTATTTATTTCTTGTCTACTTTAGTTCTCCTGTTTAGTTACTTGTGCTATGATTTCCTTGTTAATTGTTATTTATGCTTGTGTTATCTTTTGAGCTCAGTCGCCCATTGCCTAATGAGTACCATTTTTTGTACTCATACTACACTTCTGCCCCATTCAGATTGCACTTGAGTTATCGCCGTTGATTTGGAGTTGTGCGGAGCAGCTTGGGATTTCTAAGATTAGGGTGAGCTCCTTGCATCTGAAGCTATCGATTTCCATCTGTTTTGGCTAGGCTTAGTCTTTATATTGTATTCTGAGATAGCCTGTACTTGTCTTGTATTTGTGAAAGCCTTGTACTCTTATTTTGGATTAGATGCTCAACTACTAACTGATACCAGGTCTTGGAATGTTTCCTGTATTGTTTTTGTTGATTATCATTTCTCTGCTTTGTTCTAAGCTCTTACTTCTTGTTGTTGGTTTCCGCTTGGTAGTCCGTTCTTATGACTTTGGGCTAAGGTTTAGGCTTACCTACTGGTTGGGTGTAGTAGGTGCCATCATGACCTGGGAAATTAGGTCGTGACAGTTTGGTATTAGAGCTCTAGGCTTAACGGTATCGTTAGTATGAGAGTAAATGCCTAATAGAGTTCTGTGGATCGCTGCTGAGACGTATGTATCCTACATTCTAGAGGCTATAGGGCATTCTTAGGAAATTGTACTTTTGACTCTTATCGTGTGTTTTCACATTGAATAACCTCTAAAATTACTTCTTTGAAATCTACTCTCTCATTGGTGGATAGCACGAAGAATTCGATGGACATGGGCAGAGCATTAGCACATTCCACTAGAGTTTCAGCATGTAATCAGGCTAGGAGGCCTTAGTCGGGCATGGACCTTGAGGTCAGAGGCATTCCTCAACATTCATAGAGTCGGGGAAGCCCAGGCTTTAGCAGGGTCTTTTGCTACCTTGGTTCCTCGGTATTGAGTGTTATGAGGTCCGACCTCCTCCGAGGGTACACCTCAGGTAGGTTCACTTCTTGGCATAGTGGGTGCCCCTCAAAGTAGAGTTGGGTTGACTGGTCCTGGTAGGATTCGTTTTCTATTTTTGATGTGTTGGGATTTCTAGAGTGGGCTGGGCATAACCTAATATTATTTACTTCAGATCAGGAGTTGAGTCTGGGGGTTAATCGTAGGGTTGACTTTTCCACTCCGATTAGTATTGGAGCATCTAATATCGATAGGGTCTACCTTTCCCCTGTTTGCGAATCATGTGAGGGCTTTTGAGTAGGCATCCCCTGTTTGCGAATCATGGTGATAAGAGGCTTTGCCATCAGTACAACGGTGACAAAATTCCACTTTGAGGTGAGTATCAATTTAGCTAGAGACATCTTTCTTTTTGACCTATCAGGCCTATGGAGGTAGCATCTCAGGTTCCAGGAGGTTCTGAGGTAGGTCGTGGTGCTAGCGACATGCAGAGTTTAGGCCAGACCTTTCATGTTGGTCATTCTAGAACTTCGGGTGTTAGGTCTCATGTTACTCCAGTTGGGTCTTTGCAGCGAAATGCTCTCAGTAATGGTTCTATGGGAGTGGCGAGATAGGCCACTATGTTAGATATTGTCGCAACGCACCAATGCAGTTTACTAAAGGTGGTTATGATTGTAGTAGTGGTAGCCAATGAAGATCATCAGGTTCTTTGCGCAATAGTGGTATCTATGAATGTGGAAAGTTGGGCCACTGGTCTAGAGAGTGCCCTAGGTAGGAGTTGCTTTTCAAAGTAATGCAGACATCTGATAGTCCCCAGGCTGGGTGGTCGGACTTAGTTTTACCTGTGGGAATCTTGTTCATCAGCCTACAGCTTGTCTCCAGCATGGGACTATGATAAGAGTTATTCCTCTAGATCAGTCTGATGGGTTATCGTCTCCTTTGATTAGAGGTAGTGCCTTGCTTCTGCAGGCCGATTAGAGGCCGAGGCTTTAGGTATCCCTTCTTTGGATGCAATTTTGAGGTTTATCATGTTGGTTCTTATCTTGTGTGATTTGGGGTTATCATGCCTATTTGGGTTGATTTTTCTTATTATCTATCGATGGCTTGTTATGGAAGCTTGATTTGATGATTGTGTATGTGTTTTTCCCCTGTAGTTGATTTCTTTTAGTAGTAGATCGACTAGGGTGTGTTGCTGTGATTGGGATTAGTGGATGGGCAGTCCCTTGTGCCTTTGCCTTGATAGTCCTGCTGTGGTTGTGGCCTTGGGATTGTTGGTTTCCCTTTTTGCCACCCTTGTTGTGTGCTTTTGCCGTGATGGTGATTCTTGTTTGATAGGTGGCTAGACCAGCTTCACCCGATTTGAGTTTTGTGTGTTTTAGGGCATAGTTGGCTTAGGAGGTTGGCTTAGTTGTAAGCTGACTCTTTTGAGTAGAAGTTGGGAAATTGCTAGTTCTCAGAGTTGTGTGTTGGGTAATTAGCCTTCTTTAGTTGTGGTAGTACTTTTTGGTTTCTTTCTCCCTTTCCTTAGTCTTTTCTCGAATGCGGAGTTGTGTTTTCGATCGTTTAGTCTTTTTGATATGTCTACTTCTTGTGGTCTTGGAGGTTGGTTATGGCTAGCTAGAAGTGGAGATGTGATCCTTTTTTATGCCTGAACTAGCTTTTGTTTTCGTTCTTTGTTGTTATGTTGATAGCCCTCAAAGTCGGTGTACGATTTAGAGTAGGAAAGGTGGTGTTCATTGGTGATTTCAGGCCTTAGCCCTGTTAGGAAATGGAAACTTGCGAAGAAGATTCATCTTAAGGATGGGGTCATGGTAATTCATGAGATTTTTGAGTTGGCTCTAGTTTAGGATGTGTGGTTTGCTTTTGTCATGCTTGGTATCTTGCGTGGTTTGTGATAGGGTTGGTACCCTTGTGCCATTATCGGCCAGTTTACTATTTTGATATGGCGCCTATCAACTTGGTTTCCCTGAGGATGAGGTGTTTGGCTTGGATTTGTAGTGGCAGAGTAGTTTGTGGTCTCGTGGTGTCGGTGTTTCAAAAGTTCCTTTGGTTGGAGTAGGTCGCTGGAGCAGGGCTCAGTGCTACCTTGTCATTCACAGGATTGTCATCATTTATATTAGTGTGGTTAGATTTAGAAGGTTGTGTTTCAGATGGATTTGTAGGTTTTGAGGGTTAGAAATGGATTTTGGGGTTTTTCCCTGAGCTGAGAAGCATGTTGTTCTTCTAAGGTTGATGTTGTGCGGGCTTGTAGGAAGGTTTCAATCGGTGTTGGAGATGTTCAGGATGGATAAGATTGATATAACGCTCTTGGTGGTTAGAAGATGTTAGATGTGGAGCATAAGGTTAGTTTTTGAATTTGGGAGTTGGGTTGCATCAACCATGGTCCTGTGTTTGCTCAGATTTGTTTTGTTGATGTGTTGCTGGTCTATTCAAAAGAATTTGGTGCTTTCAGGGAAGTTCGGTTCAGTTGGGTGAGAGTTGAGAAAAACTGGATTTTGAGAGTTTTTTGAGTTTTGAAGTGAATTTGAGGATTTTCCTCTTACCCTGAGTTCTATAATGGCATTGTTCGATCTGAGAGGTTCTCTGAGGGTTTACCAGAGCATGCGGACTCAATATCCTCATCTCTTTGTACCTTCAGGTTGTGTCTGTCCTTCAACTTTCTCGGATGAAAGTCCTTTTAGTAGTGGATGTTGTAATGACCCTCCAGGTAATTTTCTTCATTTTCTGATCTTTCCAGCTTTTAGAGCTTCCCTGTAGCGACCAGCTGGGACTGACAGTTCGGTCGCTGGGTCGTTCATTTTGATTTGTGAAAGATTCCATATTTTGGAGCTTTTGAAACTTGAACGGTTAACTTCAGTCAAAAGTTTAGGAAGACAGCCTCAGAATGCCGGTCCATGAGACTTCTGGTGTGAGTTTGTGCCATTAGGCATTTTAACTTTGAAGCTTAAGCCAAGGGTTTATTTTGGTCAACATTCTTGGTAAACGTGCTTAGATGAGATTCCATCAACGCGGTTAGATACAGAATGTCGAGTTTAGTCTATAACAACCTTTCATGCAGTTCCTAGGCTTTCGGTCTCATTTTGAGCCATCTTGTGGTTTGTAGCTTAAAATGGAACTTGCGTGTGGGACTTACTTTTCATCGAAACAACCTCGGATGGAAGTTTTGATGGTTTTGTTGAGTCTAAAATGCTGAATTCGATTGGATAGCATATTTCGTTTGCACGCACGATGTTTCAAATGAATCTCAGGCACCCCATCGAAGAATTCGGAGTTTGAGCAAACTAGCTAAAGTGCTGATATCTTGTGCAGGCTTTTTAGTGAATAGATATTAGACTTTTAGCGACTAGATTTTGCTTGTAGCGACCAGTTTCGGGTATTTATATCCAAATATTTCATCTTTCAGCCCTCATTTTCAAAAGGCAATTTCTCCCTCATCTGAGCTTCGGATGGAATGACTCAAAATCCCGTGTGATCGTTGGGAGCGTGGCTACATGGGTATCTGATTAGAAGCTGTTGGGGAACCTTAATTTGAGGTGAATTAGGGCTTGAAGCAGCTGCCATGGCTTGGTTTTCTTGTTACTTTTGCATGTTGTTGTGTGATTGTTTTTGGGCCTCAGATACTAAAAAGAATTTAAATAGTTCAAGTTGGACAACACGATAATCACAATAATAAAGTTTCTTATAATGGGAGCCACGATTTGGACTAAATATAATGTTGTATAGTATTATTAAGCCAAGTTGAGTGTCAATCAACAAGGATATTTAATGTGGTTTTTAATGGTACATATTGGCATATTGAACTTGTGAGTTGTTTTTTTGAAATTTAATTGAGGATCAACGATATTAGTTGAAATTAATGGAAAAAAGAATTTGATTTTGGACGAGGATACTTGTATGAAACTATGTGGGAACATTCATAGAGATGTGCATATAGTGGTAAAGAAATGCCCTACAATTCATGGACTAATATTTTGGTGGTTGGAAATATGATATCGACAAATAACTAACTCTATCAGAGTAACCAAGGTTTGTCCTAACCATTGTTTAGTAAGCTCGCAATTTTTGTAGTGTTATTTTTACTACGGATCTACTTTCTTTTATTTACCTTATTTTGAATTTGGATATGCTTTGTGAATCTCCTTTTAGGTTTTTACGTATTCAAACACCCTTAAATGATTCTTAGTGGTGGATCGATTACATCGATCTTAAGTTGTTGATTTGATAGGACAAAACATGTGGATATACTTAATTATTTTGAATATGGTAGACATTGATATCACATTGGGTATAGATTGATTTCATCCATATCATGAAATTTTAGATTGTTACCTTAGATATGTCGAGTACTCTTAAACTTAAGTGACAAGACACTCTCAGTCCCTATTGAGGAAGGTATTATAATTTTCAAAGACTCGGTGTATGATTGAGAAGGAATGCCCCATCTATTTTACTTATGTTCATAATATGAGTATCAATACTCCTCCTTTAGAATTAGTATCAACGTTGAAATAATTTTTGAAAGTGTACTACCTGATCGTGATTTTGATTTCAGTATTGACTTAGAGTTGAGAATTTAGCCCATTTCTATCACTTCTAATTGAAATGCTCCAATAAAATTAAAAGATTTGTAGAGTAAGTGTTTTTATTAGATCAAATATTTCTCCCAGAATTGCTTTAGTCTTAATTGTGAAAAAAAAGGATGTGCATTGACTACAGAAAACTGAACAAGGTGATTATTAAGGACAAGTATCATATTTCGCGTATTGAGGACTTATCTAGGAGCTTTGGTAACCTCTAAGATTGAATTGAGAGTTGATTACTGTCGATTCAGGGTTAGGACGAATAATATCTTTAAGATAGCCTTCAGGACCTCTTATGACATTATGAGCTCTTAATTATGACTTTTGGGATGACTAACTCCCCATCAAGTTTCATGGAATTGATGAATAGGATATTCATGGTTTACTTGAATTTTTTTTGTTATAGTCTACATTGATGATATTTTGATCTACCCTCACAGTGGAAAGGATCATGAGTAGCATTTAGGAATTATACTCCAAAATTTGAAGATAGAGTGATCTTATGTAAAGGTTTTTTTTAAGTGTGAGTTTTATCTCAATTTTGAGACATTTTAGGGCATGTGGTGACTAAGAATGACAATATGGTAGATTTGTAGAGTAATGAGATAGTTAGAGATTGGGCTAGGTCTACTTCACCTACAGAGATTCAGAGTTTTGTGGGTTTGATCGGTTACTACAGATGAAATTTTGATGACCTCTCTTTTATTGTGTTTCTATTGATAAAACTAACTCAGAAGAATTTTACTTTGTAATGATCTAAGGAGTGTGTGACTAGCTTTCAAAAAGTTAAGGCTCCGTTGACTTCACACTCGATTTTGACCTTGTCAATGAAAGATGAAGGTTTTAGGAAGTATTGTAATTCTTCGCGGGTTGATCTTAGGATTGTTTTGATGTATAAAGATAAGGTAATAAAGTATAGTTTGAGACAGTTGAAGGTGTAGGAGAATAACTACCCTACTCATTATTTAGAGTTGGTAGCAATGATTTTTGCTTTGAAAATTTAGAGGCAATATTTACTTGGAGAGCAATATGAAGTGTTCATGAATTATCGCAGTATTTAATATATCTTTAGTCAGACAGATCTAAATTTGAGGTAGAGGAGATGGTTATGGCTACTTGAGGATTATGACACTACTATTTTATATTACCCGAGCAGGATAAATATAGTAGCAAATGCGTTGCATCAAAAGTTAGTCAATACGGATAGCTTGATTTTGTTGCCAGTGGAGTAGATGTTCCATACTTGAATAATAGATTTATGAGACTTAATATTTTTAATCCTGATAAAATTGTTGCTTATATTGAGGTACACTCTCTTCTAGTGGATCAGATAAGGCTAGACAGTTCGAAGTTTAAAAGTTAAATATAGTTCAAGACGAGTTGTTAAAGGATGACTATAAAGATGAAATTTTAGATTTGAAATGTGTTTTAAGAATGAAAAATCATATATTTTCTTTTAAGAGTTGGTGATTTGACCAGGTTAATTATGAAAGAGACTCATAGCTCTAGATATTCTATTTCTCAAGGATTAGCAAAAATGTATTAATATTTGAAGCATTATTGGTGATGTCGAATGATGAGGGACATTGTAGAGTATGTCTCTGGATGTTTCAACTGCCAGCATGTAAAGTATAAGCACCAGAGACTAGGTGGTGTGACTCAGAAGATGTCTATACATGAGTGAAAGTTGGAGTGATTGCCATGTGATAGGATTGACAAAGACTTTGAGAAAAATCAATGATATTTGACTTATCATGGATTGAATGATCGAATAAGCTTACTTTGGATCGGTTTAGAGTTCATACATGCGAAGAGTTTGGTTAGAGTTTACATTCGAAAGATAGTTTGTTTTCATGGTGTGTCCATTTTCATCATTTTGAATTGAGGTACTTAGTTCACATCTATCTTCTATAAGTCCAAATACAACAAGTTGAGTATTCGATGGATCTTAGCACAATTTTTCATTCACAAACAGATGGTCAGTCCAAGTAGATTATTCAAGTGTTGAAGGATATATTGTAGATGTGTGAGATTGATTTAGATGGTCGGTGGGATCAATTCTTATCATTAGCGGAGTTGCTTTGAACATAGCTACCATTCTAGCATCCAGATAGTCTTATTTGAGGCTTTGTATGATAGAAAATAATGTTCTCCGATTTATTGATTCAGTGTATTCGTGGTAAGACCTTAGGGCATGGATCTTTTGAGAATTTTATAAGATAAGGTCAAGTAATTCAAGATAGACTTCTCACATCCTAGGATAAATGAAAAGTTATGTGGATCGAAAGGTTTGTGGTCTGAAGTTCACGATTAGAGAGAAGGTTTTGTTGAAAGGATTGCCCATGAAGGGTGTTAAGAGGTTTGGAAAGAAGGAAAAACTCAATCCTAGATTCATTGATCCGTTTGAGGTACTTTTACATTTTGGAGAAATAACTTATGAGTTGGATATGCCACCAGACTTATCATGTGTTCATCCGGTTTTTCATGTTTTGATGTTGAAGAAGTATTGTGTTAATGGTTTTGTGTGATTCAATGTGACTCAATAGAATTCGACCAAGAAGTTGGTATTTGAGGAAGGTCCTAGAGTTATTATGGATGGAAGATTAGAAATCCACTTGAAAGGTTGAGTACAACATACAGAGAAGATATTCTCAACTATTCGATACTCCATGTATTTTCTTTTTATTTACATTCGAGGATGAATGTGTATTTTAGTGGTGGATGATGTAATGACCCTCTTAGTCTTTTTATAAATTTAAGCCATTTTTATGATATTAACCCTTTTAGTAGCTTTTATAAATAATTTATGACTTGTCGAAGTGAGTGACAAATTTGTATCAGAGCCCTAGGTTCATCGGTCTCACGAGTACAAAAGCCGAGTCTAGTAGAGTCTTACGGATCGGTGAGGAGGTCGTTCGTGCGAGGGATTGGTTATGATTATAAGTTGGGCAGGTAGAGATCGTTCGTGCTGGGAATTGTGTGATTTTATGATAGTGCATTGAGATCGTCCACATAGACACGTGGAGATCATCCGTGTCCGTATATGGACCTCACGAGTCCCCCATGGGTCATGATTTCTCGATTTATTTCTGAGGAGTATCATGTATATACGGTTGAGAGAGTACTTGGCATCTGAGGCATATCATTTCATGGTGTCACATTGCATTGCATCTCATTACATCCTTCATTCTTGTTTGAGTATGTGTTTTATTTATGTTGGACATTACGTGACATTTGATTATCCCTATTGATGAATATTTAGTTGATAAGTATGATGTGGACTTGTAAAATTAAAGGATTATTTTCTTATATACTCATGTCACTACTTCTTTGTTGTCGGTCTATGATACATACTGGGTACAGGTGGTTTCGTACTCACACTACCCTTGCTGCACTCTTTTGTGGTGTAGATTAGATTTTAAGTACGAGTGCATCTCGTGGAGCTTTGAGTTTGAGTTTGGATTATCTTTGAGTTGTGGTGAGCTGCTTGGATATTCTGCAGCCCACACCTTCATCTATCTCTATTTATTATGTTATTTGGTATTCCGATAAGATATTTCTTATGTCTAGACTTGTTATATAATTTTAGACTTGTATCGTCGTTTAGAAGCTCTTGTACTTATGACACTAAATCTTGGGGTGGTATTTCAGTTTTCCGCATTTTTAAAAAAAAGACTTAGTATGTAAGATATTTGTTTGCTACTTACTTTTCTATATTTTAAGTTGAATTGATTAATTTATTGGGTTGGCTTACCTATCGGTTGGGAACATAGGTTTCATCACGACTAGTGATTTTGGGTCGTGACAGGACCTTTTGACTTAGTCAATTTTGGGATTCCCACATTCTTGTTTGACTCAATTTTTGGTCTATTTCCTATTATTGTGATTTTAGTGTCAAAACGGCCGTAATGATATTGTGATCGATAATTTGACAGCGGGCCGGTGTTCGGAGTTGTTTCAAAAATGGATAGCTCGTGTGTGGTGGATTCGGAGCGTTCATGTTCGCCTTTAAGGTAGGCTTCAGTCTACTTACTTGATTGAGCTTCTTAGATAATGCCTAGTAGTGATTTCATGTTCTTTTGGATTGTATTTGCCGGGTATTTAGTGTTTCCTGTGTTATTCCATCCTTTCTTGATCCTGTATGAGCCTTGGGCTTATTGTGGGTGTTGGGATCCTTAGTTTAATTTGTGGCTTCACTTGTGGTGTAGATGATCTTGCTTATCCTTGTTAGGATTGATTCGTTTTGGGCTTAGAATAGGCTGAACATTAGATGTATTAGGTTGTGTTTCATCACCTCGTAGTTATGATTTGCTCCCTTTAGGGCTTGTTTTGGGTTGTTCTCCTTGCGTTGATGCTTGTGACCTTGGTGACTCATTGTAGCCATGGGTTGGTCCTAGTTGTGCTCAGTCTAGGAGTTAAAAGGTTTGATTGGGGTAGGGCATCTTCCTTTGAGTTAGATCCCCCTTTTATTGATTTGAAATCTCTTCTTGATCCCTTTGCTTTTTTATTAGCGGTGGGCATGTTGTATCCTTATTGAGCTTATGATTATGTTGGTAGGCCTAAGGTCGTGTGTGAGGACCAGTTGGATCCCAGGTTAGTACTCTCTGCTTTGGCAGCATGGTTTCATTGGTTGTATAATTAGGGACATATGGTTCTCGTGCCCTAGTGAATCTCTCAAAGCCATGAAAATGGATAGTATCCCAAGCTGTTGGATATCTATCCACAACCCCATCAGTAGAAAAGCACTTTTCTTCAGAAATAGTACTCAACCCTACAACCTTCAAGCGATTCATGGCCCAAGGAGAAACAATAGGCACCACTCGAGGTACTACATTCACAAGTGGATCATTGATGGACTTGGACCGCATTTCAGTGTTTCACCTCTTAGTAGCCTGGGACTCAGCAACGGGACTGTGTATTGGTGTAGTAGAACCCGAAACCTTGACTTCGTCCTCATTATCCTCTGTCCATGTGATATTGAGTGGTAAGGAGTCAGAATAAGAACTAGTCGTCCCCTTATCAATCAACTGCTTCTTGACAGTGTCTTTTGAAGCTACAACAACCTTCTTTTAAGCTTTTTCACTCACACGCCAATATTTACGTTGAGTGGGTTCGGCTTGTTTACTTGGCTAAAATATATAAATACCCTTTGTTCTTCTCTGGTGTTGAGATTCCTCTAGAGAAGCTCTTCTACTCACTGGATTCTTAGGACAGGCCATGCCTGCATTATGCAACATCAATAGCATAGAACGGGTGAAGAGTTAGTGTTAAAATTCTCACAAAATAATGCTTAAATAGAAATTGATCCTGATACCCGCCGACTGGGTGGGCGAGTCGCCAAAGGTGTTCGGCGAGCTTAATCTGGCGCTCCAAACGAAACTGGGGAGACTGACATCTATCAGAAGAAAAAAAGGTGAGAACAAAATTGAGTTGATGAGTCACCAAAGTCAGTCGAGGAGCTACAAGAGCTCGCCAAAAGTTACAAAGATGACCGGTAGATTTCCACAACAAAAAAGGGAGCTATTGAAACACTCATCGAGTCACCTAAGTCATTTGGCATGGTAAGGAAGCTCACCGAAAACATCTGAGATGACTGGCATGAATTCAACACAATGAGGGCGAGCTGGAGCTGACACGGCGACACACCAAGTCACCTTGCCGAGCTTGGCCAAGCTTGCCAAACAAGTAACTTTCAGCCCTCAGCCCAACTTTCAAAATTTGCCTCGAAATGCCAACAATCAATTTTAACCAACTAACACTAAAATTAAGCTAGCCATAACTCCAAATCACCCCGGGTACTCAGACTTCCCCTCAATTCAATCACAAAACAATAAAATGACAATTTGACCTGAAGAATGACTCCACCAAATCTATCATTGGGTAAAATAAAGCCATTTAATTGAATCTGGGCTACTTTGACTTCACCCAAACAATTATCATACAAGACCCATAGTTTAAGAACAATCAATTTCAATAGAAACTAAACCAACACCCACATGATCAAACCCACAAGGGGAATTTTTATATTTAAGAACAAAGGGCATTCAAATAATTAACATGAATAGAAATCATCATTAATTTAAGTAATAGACAATACAAATAAATTTCAAGATTATTGACAACTCATTTTCATCAAAGAGTAAAACGAGGCAAGAAAAACCGACCTCTAAAATTGCACAATAGCGAATACAGTGGGGGCAGGAGTCCGGCACGGAGAAATCCACAAAAAACACACGATCAAGGGAAGAAAAATGATGATAAAAGAAAAAAGAAACTATTGGGAAATGTTTATATGAAAGCTAGGAAGAAGAAAAGTCTACAAAATCTGAAAGGTCGTCATTTAAATGGTCAAAAGACCCATGGCCCTATGATGACGAATCTTCAGTGGGCTGCGACTAACGTCGCTAACCAGATTGGTGACTCATTGAAGGAGCTTTAGCTAACCAAGAATGTCTTCCTGAACATCAGACATGAATTTAAACTCGGCGATCACGACCTGCATCGCCAAACATAGTCGGCGAGTCCCTAACATGGGACTTGTTCGCCAAAATTTACTAGGGCTTCTACAATTTTTCACTTCAGAAATGGTGAGCCAAGACGGGCTCACCAAACTTGTTCTACGAATCACCAAGTGAGCCTTCCATCACCAATATTTACTAGGGCAGCTGGCAAGATTTTTGAGAAGCAAAGGATAGCCAAGATAGACTCACCTACACCACTTGGCGAGTCGCCAATAGTGCTTTCAACACAACAAAATTATCTTCACTTTTATGTTTTACTTCAACCTACACAATTAACACACATCATTGAAAAACAACTATAAACTTTGGTTACCTCCCAAGAAGCGCCTTAGTTAACATCATGACACGACGTAGACCTACTATCAAGCATCATTAAAGTACATCACCTCAATCAAACTCAAACCACGACCCTCTCAAAAGTACACCTCTCAAGCGTTGATCATTTACCTTGAATTTGGAACCATCAATGTTTTCAACTTCTATAGCTCCATTGTTAAATACCGGAACAACTCTAAATGGACCTGACCACTTTGACTTAAATTTTTTTGGGAATAGCCTCAACTGGGAATTGAAAAAAAAACACAGGATCACCTACCCAAAACTCATGGTGTAGAATTTTGGCATCAAGCCATCTCTTCACCGTCTCTTTATAGAGGGCTGAACACTCATAAGCTCTTAGCATGAATTCTTCCAACTCGTGGTGTTGATCAATACGCCTTCTAGAAGCAACTTCCCAATTCAAATTCACTGATTTCAAACCCCATAATGCCTTGTGTTTCAACTAGATCGGCAAGTGACAAGACTTTTTGAATACTAATTGGTATGGAGACATGCCGATAAGGGTTTTGAATATTGTTTGATATGCTCAAAAGGGCATCCCTTTTCTTCCTCGACCAATCAGTTTGGTTAGCATTTACCAATTTTGCAAATATATTTTGATCTCATGATTTGATACCTTCAGTTGCCCACTAGTTGAGGGATGATAAGGAGATGCTACCTTGTGCTTAACCCCATAATTGGACAGTAATGCTTCAAATTGGGGGTTACAAAAATGGGAGCATCCATCACTTATGATAGCACGGGGGTGCCAAACCTTGTAAAGATACACCCTTTTAGGAATTGAGTGACATTTCTCCCCTCATTATTAGGTAAAGCAACTTCTTCAACCCATTTTGACACATAGTCCACAACCATAAGGATATACTTGTTCCCAAATGAACTCACAAAAGGCCCCATAAAGTCTATTCCCCACACATAAAAAAGATCAACTTCAAGGATTAGTGAAAGAGGAAGCTCATGCTAACAAGAAATACCTCTGTGCATTTGGCATTGAACACATACCTTAGAAAATGTTGGGCAATAGTAGCCCTATTGAAGGACTTTAGATGCTATTCGAATCTCACCATGGTGTCCACCTCCCGATGACACATGACAAGCTTCAAGGCTCGCCTTCACCCCAACTTCTAGAACACACCTCTAAATTATATGATCAGCACAATCTCGAAAAAGATAGGGCTTATCCCAAATGAACTTTTTAGCCTCAAATAGAAACCTCTTGTGTTGATACCCATTCAATCCCTAGGGAATAATCTCACACACTGCATAATTGGATAATCAACATACCATGGTGTGGAAGCATGAGAAATTGCCATCACTTACTCATCTGGAAAGGACTCTTCAATGCCCTTTTAAGTAACAAATACTTCATTAGATTCAAGGCATGATAAAAGGTCCACCGCCTAATTTTCACAGCCTTTACGGTCCTTGACCTTAGAATCAAACTCTTAGAGTAATAGCACCTATTAAATCAGCCTCAGTTTAGCTTTCTTCTTCGCCATCAAGTACCTAAGGGCATCATGATCAGTGTAAACAATCACCTTAGTTGCTAATAAATATGCTCTAAATTTCTCAAAGCCATACACAACTGACAATAATTCTTGTTCGGTGATGGTATAATTCATTTGAGCACCATTAACTGTCTTACTAGCTTAATAAACTGAATGAAAAGTTTGTTCTTTCGTTGCCCAAGAACTCCTCCAAGAGCCACACCACTAGCATCACACATCATTTCAAAAGGAATACTCCAATCCGGAGCAATAATGATTGGGGCTGAGATGAGTTTCACTTTAAGACAATAGAATGGATTTAAACAAGCCGCATCAAAATATGAAACACTCTCCTTTTCTAATAACTTACACAAAGGAACATCCACCTTCGAGAAGTCATTGATTAAACACCAATAAAAACCGGCGTGCCCCAAGAAACTACAAACACCTTTTACCAAAATTGGAGGTGGTAGTCTAGCAATGACATCCACCTTTGCTTAATCAATTCCATTTCCTTTCCTGAAATCTTCTGCTCGAGTACAATCCCCTCTTTCACCACGAAATGACACTTCTCCCAATTAAGGACAAGGTTTCAACACAATGCTACAACACTTTACTCAAATGACTCAAACACTCTTCAAAGGAGTCACCCACTATGGAGAAATAATCCATGAACACCTCCATTGATTCTTCAACCATGTCCGCAAAGATTGATAGCATGTATCTTTGGAAAGTTGTCGGAGCATTGCGCAACCCAAAATGTATTCTCTTGAACGCAAACGTACTGTATGAACATGTAGAAGTGGTTTTCTCCTGATCATCCGGGGCAATAGAGATCTGGTTGTACCCCTAATACCTGTCGAAGAAGGAATACCATCCTCTACCCATAAGGTGATTCAACATATGGTCCATAAAAGGCATTGGGAAATGGTCTTTCTCGGTCCATGAATTAATTTTTCGATAATCCAGACACACCCTTCATCCGGTAATGAGTCTAGTAGCCACCAACTCATTCTTTGCATTCGGCACAACACTCATGCCACCCTTTTTAGGAACACATTGTACTGGGCTGACCCACTTGCTATCCGCAATGGGGAACACAACGCCCGCGTCAAGCCACTTTATGATTTTTTTTCTTCACCACTTCTTGTATAAGAGGGTTCAATCTCCTTTGATGCTCTATACTTTGCTTACAATCATTGGCTAGTATGATTTTATGTGGGTGCAAATGCCAGGTGGAATTCTGACAATATAAGTTATTGACAGACCCAAAGCTCTAACAAACTTCTTTAGCACACTAATCATGGCCTCACTTGCCCTTCCAACAAATCATTTGCAACAATCACTGGCAAGGTGTTGTTACTCCCCAAGAAAACATATCGGAGATGCGAAGGCAACACTTTCAATTCTAACTTTGGTGTGTCTTCAATAGATGGTTTGGTTGGAGGTATTTCTCGATTCTTCAAATAATTATCTACCTTTTTGGGTTTGGATGAGAGAGAACCTACACCCACTAAAGCTGCCACAACTTCTTCATAATCGTGAATTTCCTCTCAATCACAGTTAAGAAAAACAATGGCCAATGATTCATCCACACAAGCGATCTCCCCATTACTAGCTACAACCTCATCAATGATATCCACACATGACACGATATTCATATCACTCGGATGCTTCATGGACTTGCACACATTAAGTTTAACTTCTTCATTGCTTACCTGGAATATCAATTCCCCACTCTCAACATCAATTAGAACTCTCCAGGTAGCCAAGAAAGGCCTACCAAGAATAATGGGGATCTCCAAATCAATCTCACAATCTAGCACCACAAAGTCGGCCAAAAAAATAAACTTGTCCACCTTCCCAAAAATATCATAATACCCCAATCGGTCTTTTTATAGACTGGTCCACCATCAATAATCACATAGTAGTTTTCTTTGGAGCATCTCTTGAAGATGGCTAAGGGTATTAGATTAATGCTCGATCTGAAATCGCAAAGTGCTTTCGTGAATTGATACATCCCAATAATGCACGGTATAGTAAAGGCTCTCGAATCTTCTTTCTTTATTATTACATTGCTAGACATCATGGCACTACAATTGTGTGAGACCTCAATAGTCTCGACTTACATTCGTCTTTCCTTTGTGACTAATTCCTTCGTGAATTTGGCATAACCCAACATCTCCAGTAAATCAGCCACTAGAGGATGTTTATCTACAGATACTTGAACACACTTAAAAAAATTGGACTTGGTATAACATTCTATCTTTCTCAAACGTTGATGAAAAGGAGAGGTCACTTCTATTGAAAATTGAACATTTGGTGGAGGAACCACCTCACCCCCAAAATTTGCATCACAATCACTCCAAGGATTGTCACTATTAGCATTCTTAGCAACAACCTCTGGATCATTCACATGTATTTCCACCGGTGATCTATTATCGACAATCACCTTCTTAGATACATCTTCTTTATTCAAAGCATCCTTATTGAATACCCTACCACTTCAGGTCACAATAACCAATATTTGAGCATTATTCTTTGGATTACCAACCGAATCATTTGGAAAACCTCCCTTTTGTCTAGGATTTAAATAAGTTGAGATTTGACTCATTTGGGTCTCAAGTTTCTTTATGAACCGAGTGTGAGGTTACGGTTTGAGTCAAACTGGAGAAATAAGTTTTCATCTCTTTCAACACCTTTTTGAACCTGTCTACTTTGTTGATTACCCTTGCTAACATATATTTAGTTTGAAAACATTCTGGATCCACTTGTTGTTTGTTTGGCTTGGGTCGGTCATGCGGTGGTACATATCAATCTCTTTCCCCTTCACGATCTCTCCACACACCTTCATGCTTCGTGTTCTAACCTTGATTCCAACCTGGCTCTTGATAGCTCGGATGAGAACCCCCCCACCACTTGGTTTCCCAATAATAGAACCTCTTCATTATATATTGCCACAAACTTATAATCCTCCAGACTCACCCCACTACTTTCTCCCATTGCATTCACCACTTTAAACTACCACTCATGACATGCTTTGATAATAGATCAAGTTAGGTCGTTATTTTTTCCATATTCTCATTTCTCTCTTGGTTCTTCTCCAACTTCTCTTTAGTCATACCAAAAGAGAGAAGGGAGACTTGATCTTCCCTAGTATGGCAAGCTCGATTGATCTTTCTTTTCTCATCTAGCTAAGCTGAAGCCACTATGAATGGTTGCCCATGCTAAAGTTAGTCAGCGACTTCTTTGTTCACTCTATCAAGGTTTCAATAGAAAATTTTCAAGAGCACGTTATCAGGGAAACCATGATTTGGACATTGAACCAGCTTCTTTTACAACCTCAACGAAGTTTCATGAATTGGCTCACTATCAATACTCTTGAAATTTTGAATACTATCTCAAAGCTTCGGCATCTTTGATTTGGGAAAGAACCTCTCTAGAAATTTTGCAGTTAGTTCCTCCCATTATGTAATTCAATCTCTTGGAAACTCCGTTAACCACTTCTTAGCCTCACCCATCAAGGAAAAGGAAAACTATCTTAGCCGGATGGACTCTTGAGTGATGTTTTTGAAGGCGAACGGGCCACACACATCAACAAAGTTTTGAGGATGGTCATGAGGGTCTTCATGAGCTAAAACCCCATTCTTCCCTTTTATTTGAAGTAGTTGGAGCATCATTCCGGTCATATGAAATATAGCATTGCCCACGGTTGGGGTCAAAGGGATAGCTCCTGCATTCCAAAGATCTTCCATGTTGACTTCATTCAAGTTTCCCACATCATTTATGTGTCCGTCGTTGCTAGCATCATTACTACCAATGAAACTCATATCTTCACCTATTAAGAACATAACATGAAAAGCAATGGTAAGAGTGATAAACTATAAATATATCAGTTCACAAAGTTACTTCACTAAAAGAATTATATGCACCACCCCCCGGTAGCGGCGCCATTTTGATAACACTCAATTGTACACCTTATGAATCACTGTTCAAGTGATCGTCGATCATGAAGAACCCAAACAACGTTGGGATCGAATCACATAGGGAGCGGTCTATGATAAAATTCAATAAAGAAGTTAAAATCGTGAGCTAATTCTTTGTAGATTCATAAAACCAATGTTTATCATAAACTAAATCTTAGAAATTTCAAATTCTCAATTTGAGAGAGTTTGTTAACAATTCTCTGCTAAGATCAAATAAACAAGAACGATTTAACAAGTATGAGATGAATCTAGGAGTGTGCACAATTGGGCATCGATTACAAGTATGGGTAAATGTGTTTGCTCAATAACATTAACTCTTCATGGTTAGGCTAGGTCAATCTAAGATACAAAATGTATTACCCAATCATAAGTTGTTTGTTCACAAAAGATTTACCAAGCCTCTAGTGCAAAACTATGCAAACCAACATACAACCTTAATATAGATTTCTTTCACAAGAAATTGTAGAATTTGATAGTAAAATCAAAATCCCTTTACCAAGCTAACTTAGTGATTACAGCCACTATACAATTATCAATCATAATTACCCACTCCATGCAATCTTTCCCAAGTAAAAAGATGAAGTTCTAAGCTAAGTTTGGGTTTGCAACCCCAATCTATAAATTTCAGACATGGTAACAAGATTGAATCCATTGTAATTAATGTAAATTAGAGCGATTCACAAAACTCAATACTCTAATCAATACCCAAATTCAATTACACACCCCTAGAATAGGGGTTCTAGCCACTCATATTAAATTAAAAGAAGATATACCAGAAAGGATGTTCTCCATAAGAATTGGTTGATTCAAAGTTTGAATTTCAAAATTCCCAAAGAAAAAACTACCAAAATCAATTAAAAAATATCTAAAACTAAAAAATCCTTAGAAAGTTCATCTTTATTGTGTGTGTAGAGAATGAAAGCTGATTTTCTCTCTCATAAATCCCTTTTATACTCTCCTAAAAGCTGGCAAACTTTGTACTTCAGGACTCACTCGACGACTTAGTCAGGATCCCTGACTTACTCTGCGAGTAACCGAGTTCATCCACTTTTCACCTTTTAATTTAAATATCACAGCTTTAGGTGTTGGACACCTTTGGTGAGACCGAAGGAGTTCGCTTTTCACACCCAGTGAGTCACCGAGTTGTTTCTATACTCGCCAAGTTGTTAAACACTTTCTACAAAACTTTTAGAATATTTTTGCAATTAAACCACACCTCACCTACTGAGTTGGCGAGTCGCTGTTCTGATTCCTTCCTCGTCGACCTGCTCTAAAATATTCAGCAGAAGTCTCAATCACATTTAGCGAGGTCTGGCCACTTTGGCGAGCATCAACTTCACTTTTTCTTTATTTTTCTATATTTTTGGCCTCCTTTTGAATGAGTTTTTCCTTACTTTGTTCTTGGCCCTTTTAACTGCAAATCAACACTTCAACATCAGAAATAGACATAAAATAGCATTAAGGACAGTATTTTATAAACTAAAAAGCCTCAAATGAGTCTAAATTCTCCGACTCATTACCCACGACCAAGTGGACATCAGTACAAAGCTACTATACGAGTAAAAGTCCCAAATGTACAAACCTATCTCGAAAAAAAAAGACTAGCCAAAAACTATATACAAAAGGAGATAGGCCGAACTAGAATACCATTAGCTACCCTTAATCTTTGAGATCTCCCCAGTTGGCCTGAATCAATGTTGACAGCTCGTGATAGGATCTACTTCAAGAAAATAGATACAGAGTGTAGTATGAGTACCAAAATAACAGGTACTCAGTAAGCATCATAGGCCGACTAAGCTTGGACAATAAAGACAGTATGAAAAGACAGATAGTAACGACAACTAGAAGTCAAATGAGAGAAGAAAAATGAAAGACTAACTATAAAGCACACGATTCTAGATAAAGAATGAAACTGAATAGTAAAGTAACTAGCTATAACCTAACTGGACCCCATAAACCCAGAAGGTACACTTATGTGCAATGTGAAAGCAAATAACCCAAATGGACCCCCATTAAAATGATGAGTACACATAAGGGCTAAAGGATAACTCTAGGAAAGTCTAAGCGTATTCTAGAGCCGTAACGGCCATCCACAAACTCAAACCACGGTAAAGGCAACCCAAAGAACCCAATAGAATCACCAAGTTAGGGTTCAAACCCGACTGAAAGAAGTGATGCTCAAACATTAACCGAGGCTAATATAGATTTGGCGGGGCCTCAAACCCCTACTAAATTAGATACGCTAGGGCCTCAAACTATGGCTAAAGAGATATGATAAGGCCTCAAATTGTAGCTTAAAGACTTTGAAACCACCAAAACCCAAGTGCTTTTCTATATAGACATTAACCCAAGAGTGAAAATCTTCATAATCACTAGGGACCCACTCTAGCTCAAAATCCAAGTCCTAATCCAATACAACAAACATAACTTAAAATAACTAAAGAACATAGCGGGGCCAAAACATAAGTAAAATTATGGATGAACTGTCACAAGAGCTTAGTTCTCGCCTAACTAAGGTTCATACTATTAGACCCAAGTATGTTATTCCAGTCTACAAGGATCTAAGTCATCTGAAGCAACATTGAATGATTTCTAATGCTTATTGACTCCATAACGTAAGTCTTAGGAAATAACTAGCCTACGCCTAGGATAAGGCCAAGAAAAAGCAACCAATATCAATATAAACGACAAAATGGAAACCACAAGGCAAGATACCGCCAACACAACTAAAGTAGACATGCTCAATTCCCCAGAGAACCAAAAAATAAGGCTAAGACATGAATTTTCACTAATAAACATGATATGATATACAACCCAACCTAAAACTAGATAGTCAACGTGAATTTACTATTACAAGCTAAATCTAAATACTAGTAAGTAATAGCCTACCTCAAAGCGAACCGTGCGTGCTCCAAATCCTTTATTTTGGAACTTTCCCCTTCCAATTGGTCTCCGATTTCCGCCACACTATCAAATAAATGATCACAACAGCAATACATATGGTTAGACACCTAATATAAAACAATTAAAGATGAGCCCAAAATCAAATCAAAAACTAAATTATGGGACCCACGAACAGAATCCAAAAAATTGACTTCATCAATTGATCAAAAATAGCTCAAGGAACTTGTGTTCCAAAAATGGGCACAATTCAAGCTCAAAAAATAGTGAAATAATATCATGCAACTTAATCAACCAAAAATCACCATTAAAGAGGCTAGGAAGGTCCTTTGGGACAAGAATGTACCTTCAAGATGAGTCCCCCTCACCTTCCCAATGATCCCACATGAAGCCTCGACAAATTCCAAGCAATTAGCAATAAGAATCACTCAAAATGGAGTCCCTAAGCTTCCATAATCAAATTCTCAATATTGGAAGAAATGCTGAAATTCAAGACTAGTCTTTTAAATAAGACTAGTTAAATAACTTCTGCAAATGCCGGCTCATGGCCACGATAGCTGTGGTCAACAAAGTTTTGTTGATGAGTTGGTAGTTTACCAACTTACTAGACTAAAATTCATGAATTATTGCATGTTTTAATGCTAATGGAAGGGGTTTTATGCCTTATTCCTCTTGGATGCAGGCACTCTTTGGAAAAAGTAAGTCTGATGGATTTTGAGATGAAAAGCACTGAAGCACACTGGTAAAGGAACTTGTCTCTCGCAGGAACTAACAGGCGTCTCTGTAGCTAAATGCCAGCTGGAATGGAGCAAAGCCTCAGTACTGGCGCTACAATTGGCATGGTACAATGATCGATTCATGCTATACCAGTCCCACTGCATATGCTTCTAGGAGAACTGATGATTGAAGCGAGGAGGTGACTAGTGCTCTACTTTCTCTGATCGGTGTTCTGTCAGTCTAACACAAGTATGAAGGATGAAAACTGAAGGGATAAAATGTAATTATAGAAAATAGTGCTTCCTTTGAATATTTCAAGGATAAAATAGTGATTTGTGCAATTATGTATAAGGATCTTCTTCCCAATTATGTGTAGAGAAGAGAGACCAATCATTTTAAAAAATATTGAGAGAGTCATAGTAAAGAACTTTCTAGCTTGTAAAGGAAGTAACCCTAGGTTTTTGTCAATCTAAGCTTGGAATTCAAGTTTTTCATATCATATTAGCTTGGATGGAGATTTTCTACATGAGTATTATCTCTATTTTTGCTTTTATGAATAGCTAGACCCTTAACTAGGGTGTGTGTGCTAGATGGGGGTGTAAAATCCTAAATGGGTATTGATTCATCGGCTCTAATATTGATTTTGTGGCATGGATATATTGTTTTCTTGATGTTTTAATCTAAAGTCAGTCATTACAAACATTGATTGGTCTTTCTAACACTGTTTTGGCTTGGGAAGAAAAATGGAGTTGGGTAAGACTCTGTAGTGAGGACTTGATGAAATTACTCTATGGGTTTGAGACATGGATGGGATAATCCGAGTGATTTCACATTTAATGATATGTGCTAGGGATAATCTATCTACTCAAGCAATGTTTGGTGTTTTGTTTGAAAGGATCTTGGAGTTTAGAAGAATCCATGGGACATACGCTTGATAGTTTGGGAGAATATGGAAGTGTAGCCTAGACCAAGTCTTATCTATTGCTTAAGTTAATCTTTGCCTATTCGAGTTAAAACCCCAATCGCTATGCACACACCCTTTGTCATTCCCAAACTTTATAGACTTGATTTGTGTTGATTCCTTGTTTTGTTACTTAAATATTGATCAAATTGTAGTTCTTAGTTAAAACCCCCCATTTTTATATATATTCTTGTTGAGAACTCAATTTGTTAATTTATTTCAGATAGTGAAATCAATAAAACAAGACTCCTTTCTACCCTAACCTCATAAGTTGCATAAATTATTTTGCATATGACTGTCTATGCCTTGAAATATGTGACATAGTTGAGCATTTATCAAAAATTTCATCGTTGGTGGGAATTGATTAATGATCCTCTTTTTTTGATTTCTCAATTCGAACTTGTGTGCATTTTTTGTTCTTGTTACTTTTTATTTTGTGTTGTTGCTTGCCAAAAACAGGACAAGATGAACCAAGCGAGTGATGAAGAAAGCGTGGTGATGCGGGATCTGCAAATGAATTCGCCGCAAATGAACCACCGAAGGTATGAGATGTTGTATTTCAAGTGACAAGTCCAATGATTCATTTACTACAAATAAAGGGGCTATTCGAAGGCAAAGCACAGGTAGATGCTAATCACCACTTGAGGAATTTTGTGGAAGTTCGTCTCCCCTTTAAAATGCAGAATATGAGTCAAGAATTACTTCGATTGAGATTGTTTCCTTCTCATGACCGGAGATGCTACCACATGTTTGGGGGAATCACCCCGAGGATCAATCACTACTGGGAGGAATTGAGGCGGGTTTTCCTCAAAACATATTTTGCTATTTCTCTTGTAGTGGAGTTGCGAAATGAAATCACAAATTTCAGAAAAATTTGAAAGAATCTCTTCATGAAGTTTGGCTAAGATTTAAATGAAAGGTGGTAAGGTGCCCAAGGCACAATTTATCGGAGGCTATTTTGTTGCAACATTTCTTTCGATCTTTGAGTAATCGAAACAAAGAAATCATTAATGGTCTAGAAGGTGGAACATTTATGGATAAATCATTTTGTAGAGCAAAGATATTACTAGAGAGGGTTGTTAGAAAAAACTATGATTGGAAAGTAAGGGGAGTTGAGGGGGTATCGAGTGTCACCTCCGCTAATAAGCATGAGGAGCAATAAAAGTGAAATGAAATGAGAGACAAGATAGGCATAGAAGACCCTAAAAGCATAAGTCAAAGCAGCCACTAAAACCATTGAAGCCATTACATCATGTGCAATGGAAACATTACAAAGTACAAACATGACGAATGCTTATCGAGACTTGGAAACAAGTAAAACCAAGGTTTATTTCCTTGAAGAACAGGTGCCAAGTGATGAAGAGGTCTACAAGGAGGGTTCAATCTCATATTCTCCACGGGTGAGATGCAACACTTGGAGAAGTGAGAGATGGAGGTCGGAACAAAAGAGAACCTCATGAAGAAGGGCAACAAGACTCATTGGAAAAGTCTAACATGGACAGAATACTAGAGAAAGTCTTGGAGAAAGTTATTTCCACCAATGAAGGAGTATAAGAGTTGAAGCATGATCTTCTACTACTTACCCGAAACGTAAAATCAAATGCCTTTTCGATTTAACACTTAGAACAATGGATGAATCAACTCTCATCTCAAATGCATTCAAGGCCTACGACCAAGCTATATGAGGAGGGTAAGAATGAGTTTATCTTTCCCATGCCAAGGGGTGAAGAGTCGAAGGAAATGACTTAACAAAAGAAGGAGGATTCGTGGCCAAGCAAGCTTTGCACAAGGTATAGTCACTACTCATTAGATCACTCAAGGAATTTCAAGTTCCGTCAATATTCATGTCCCATGCAAAAATGAATATTTTTCCATATCAAGCAATGCTCAATTTATGAAGACTTTGGTGACCCTTTGTATTTTCATGACAAACAGACAATCGAGGTCACCAATTATTTCAATTTCATTTTCACAAAAAGGAGGGATGAGATTAAGCAATGAACGTCGGCAACTTGAAATTCCATGTCAAATTGGAAAAGCGGAGTTGATAGGTGCTTTGTGTTACGAGGAGGCAAGTTTCAACATTATGCCTTTATCAACATTCATAAAGTGTAACATTGGCACCCTTTTACCATCCCAAATGAAATTGATAATGGGCGACCGATCTATAAAAGAAATTGTGGGAATCATTCATGATGTATTGTTGACTGCAAAGCATATTTCTATCCTAGTGGATTTTGCAATAGTGAATGTGCATAGTGAGACAAACGCTTTGATTGTTTTGGGCAGACCGTTTGTCATGACCCAACCCATCGGGCTGTGCGGAAACCTACCCTAACACCTAGATAGGAGAATCCTCAACCCCAAACTTAACTTGGCCATGCAGAAAATAAATACAACATCATCTAACACCCAATATAAATAGGAAAAAAGCTTTAATTACATTAAAACCTCCAAGCTACTTTACAAGTAAACATACTAATACCCCCAAGGAACTAGTCTAAATATGTACAAGAGCTACTAAGAGTACAATTTATAAAAGAAGTAAGACAACCATCTCCAACCCCTCTCTATTTTACCCTCCACTCTCGATATTTGGAGAGTAAAATAGAGAATGTCCTCTCCAATCATTCTCTAATTCACCATCTAATTCACCCTCTAGTCTCCAATCATAGAGAGTTGAATAGTAGTTCTCAAAATTTGGAGAGCTACTATTCATACTCTCTATTCTTTTTTGAATATTATATTATTATTTCTATTATTTTTTAATAAACATATTATTTTTAATGTAAGGTTATTAATTAAATCTCTAATATTTGTAATTCATTTTAAATTTAATATAACATTTAAAAAATATATACTACTTTCATCCTGAATTAATAACATATCAATTTTTTTAAAATTTCGTCTCTTAAAGTGACATAATTTGATATTATTATTAATTTTCACTATGAAGAATGCACAAAATTTAAATGATTAGATAAAAAATTTAATTTAAAAATACAATACACAACATAATAATTTAAATACAAGATAACAATACAATACATAACATAATAATTTTAAAAATCACAACAATAGTTTAGTAATCCGGTGTATCATTTCCAGATTTTACAATATTCGGAAAAAAATTACTGAATCAGAGAATTGTTATGATTGTGTTGTGGTTGCGCTTGTTGGTTTCTTTTTTCAATTATTCATAGTTACTCTTGTTGCATGTATTCACGAACAATTGGATCACTAATTGCTTCTAAACTTGAAAGGGACTGGGTCAACTATTCAATCAAATGATATTGAGCATGTGTCCCATCTCTTCTTGAGAAACAAGTGGGCTATTTCTTTGTCCGACACCATTAAACAGGATACAACAATGCTTAACTTGTAGTTGAGTATTTATGTAATTGTATTTCATTAATAATTTCACTTTTATTTGAACTGTCCATTAATAATATATTATTTAATATTTTTCTTGCAATTTATGTTATTTAGAAATTTAGAATAAATTATAATTTTATATTAATAAAGACTTTGAAAAAAGTAATATTTTATACTACATGAAAATTATATAGAGTGATTATTTGAATAAAAGAAAGAAAGGATTTATATTATGAAATAAGAAAATAAAAATGAAATAGAAATAATAATATAATATTAAGGAGAGAGAAAAAGATTCTTTTTTAAAGAGTAAAATAGAGAATTGGGTCGGAGTTGGTTGTTTGAAAAATTAGAGAACTCTTATTTGGAGAGTAAAATAGAGGGTAGGGTTGGAGATGCCCTAAGGAAAGAGGAGTAGAAGATATCGGAGATCATGATTGCCTTCACCTATAGAATATCAATTGAATTCCTGCAACTAGACTATGCCAAGTGGCATAGAAAGAGTAGTGTCTACACAAGCAACACGTAATGGTAGGCATCATCGGTCGACGCGAACCTACCACATAATATAAAGTAGGCATTTAAAAGGGAATATGCAATAAGAAAGTTACACCATTCCAAGTCTGTGTCCTTTGCTTTTATCGTCCCATGAATAATACCTATAAGCTAGTACACTTGGAACCCAGCCTCCTACCTAAGGCCTCCCAAGCCTACCTGTGATATCACCCTAATCTTTGATCATAGTCTAACTGTAATGACCTCCAGGTCATTTCTGTGTTTATGCCTACTGTTGGTCATTTAGAGCTTTCTTGTAGCGACCCCAAGTTGTTTATGACTTGCTGGGACTAACAGTTCGGTCACCTGGTCGTTCTCTTTGTTTTTATGTGAGTTTTAGTGTTTTGGGAGCTTTTGAACCTTGAACGGTCATTTTTTATCAGAAGTTCAGGAAAATAACCTCAGAATCCAATTATGACAATTACATCAGCTTCAAAAAGGTAATTTTATGCTAAGGGAATAATTTGGTTGCACCCGAGACTTCAGAGGTGAGTTTGTACTGTTAGGCGTTGAAAGTTTGAAGCTTAAGACAAGGATTGACATTGGTCAAAATTCTCAGTAAACGTGTTCGGATGACAATTTTGTCAGCGCGGTTAGCTCTGAAAGGTTGAGTTTAGTCTATAACGACCCTTCATTTAGGTCCCGAGGCTTTCGGGCTAATTCCAAGGCCTCTGGTGGATTTTGGCTTAAAACAAAATTTGGGTGTGGGATCCACTTTTTATCAAAATGATCTCAGATGGAAGTTTTGATGGTTCCGTTGAGTCCAGAACGTCAAATTCGATGGGGTTCTTCCACACGCACGGGGTTCTGAATGAAACCCGGACACCCTATCAGGATAATTCGGAGTTATTGCTAATCAGGTGAAGTGCTGATATCTGGTGCAGGCTTTTAGCGACCAGATATCAGACATTTAGCGACCAGATTTTTAGCTTTTAGCGACTAGTTTTGGGTATTTATGTCACGACCCAGGGTAGCCCCTAGATGTAACACGGCGTACAAGACCCCGAGAGGCCTCATACAAGCCCTTAGCATACATAATATACAAGATAATAGAGAAATAAGAGTTCAAAAGAAGAGTTTATATCAAAGCTTTACTCAAAAAAGAGGAAGTCTACAAATCATGTCTCAAAGCCTTCTAACATCATAGAATATGAATAATAGTGATAGGGACGCAGCCCAATACAATATCCATCGTAAGGAAAACATCAAAGTAAAATCCAACAAGGCTATGTCCTCAGATGGATGAGCACTCACCAATTCTTCTTCTCAACTCTAAGTCAATGCTCTAGCAACGAGTTGGAAAACTACCACGTCCTACACCAAAGAAGTTGATGCAAGTAAGAGTATGCGTTAGCACAATAAAATACTAAGTATGATAGCAATGCACATAAAAACATAAATCATGCTAGAGAGATAATCATGACATGCAATGGCAAAGCTAGAAACGTGATAAACATGAAACATAAAGCATATATAAAGGTCAAAGCAAGCTAAATTGTCTTTTCTTTACTTTACTTCATCATGAGAACACTTGTTCATTAACTTGTGGGGAATAGCCTTAACCGACATATAAGACCATGTGAGCTATCAACACGGAATCCGGTGTCTACCCCACACCGAAAAGAGGCGTCCTACTTGCCAAAGTAAAACCATGAACTTCTTAGCTTATGTGGATCCACTAGCTAGTGTCTATCATAGACCCTCACCCTATGGTGGCACATAGGTTATGGGACATGGGTAATCGCCACTTGTCCACTCGGTACTAAGCATACTTCCCACGGATTAATCATAGTTCATTTTATCTTAGGTAGGCATGGGTAGTCGCATCTTGTCTACGTTAGTCATAAGCTCATTATTGGTAGACTTGGGTAATCGATGCTTTGTCTATATTAGGGAACATGGGTAATAGCCTCTTGTTCTTCTATTAGTCATGTCGGGAGAATTACGTGAGAAAACCTTTCACCACTCGACCATAACATCATTGAATCATAACTTTGGTACTTTACTTTCAAAGCACCCTTAGCTCATTATCAACTTCATACGAGACATGCATAAGTTCATTAGCCTTATCTTTACTTAGTTCCTCATGCTCATAGTTCATAGATCATAGAGTTCGTATGGGTTCATGCAAGTTCAACTCATATCATGCAAATCAATGCAAGCTCATGCTTAGAAAGCCATAATTAAGACATTTTACCCATACTTGAAGGAACTCACATAATAGAGGAAAATCATGCTTTTGACTTCATCATGCTAGATTCATAGGATTATCCAGAATTCATTCATATCATAATTCATGCATAGTTTCATAAAGATGTCATAAACTTCTTCAATTCATAGCTCAACCCAACAATCAAAACATAGATTATCTAATTGGGGAGAATTAGCTTGGAATCATGGGGGTACATGCAATCTTTACATCAAATCATGTAATTCATGCTAATTCATGCACTAGGTTACTTTATCACGCTAGATCGTGCACTATAATTCATAAAATTGATAATTGAAATCATAGTTTAAGAACCCACAATGATTGATCAAAACCCTAATTCAATTGGGTTAGAGTAAACCTTTGAAAATCATGAAGAAGAGGAAGGACTCATTAGAGGAAAGGATTCCTAATGGTGAGCACTATCATACCTCAAAGAAACCCACAAGAATTTGGTGAAGATCGAATGTCTTCAATGGAGGAACCTAGCTTCTTCTTCTTCGTTGAAGGTTGAGAGAGTTTCTTTTAGAGAGAAAAATAATGAGAGGAATTAGGCTTAGAAAGTATTTATTGGTCTTAGATTAAGGGCATAACCGACTTAGCTTAATAGGTAAACAATTAGGGAAAAGATTAAAAAGCCCTTAATTAAAAACTGTCGGGCCCAATCGACGGACAGGATCTACGGTCCGTACATCAATTGACGGACTGTCCTGCTCTTCAGTCAATTTGTTCAGAAAGTTTATTTTGGGCTGAAAATTTGGCTAAGTCTGGAAGGCATCTACGGGACCCATCTACGGCCCGTCAACTGAACTACGAACCGTCCGGCTACTCCGTAGGTCAAAGTTTAGAAACTTGGAAATCTTAAAAGTTCACAGCGCCATTGATGATCCCCACCTACGGCCCGTCAATCCATCTACGACCCGTAGGTGGCCTCCGTAGGTCACTGTATTCAGATGAGTTCTGCAATTAAAATCCTTTGGAAGCTTGGGGTATTAGAATATCTCCCCTTTGAGAACATTCATCCTCGAATGAGAATCAAGACATCATGAGAAGGGTAATGGACACGGACTAACAACCCAACCTAGCATGCAATCACATAAGTGCATATATCAGAGGAGGAAACATCAATTCCAAGCTAAAGCATGATCATCTTGATTCTTAGCCGCTAAGGGGCAATCCCTTATCTTGTTATCCGTCTTACCACAACCAAAGTATGCATTAGAACCGGCTAGACATTTGCCCTTATGCCTTCTCCCACACTTAGGAGAAGTAGACAATGAAGAACCACCACCATTTCCTCCTTGAGGTTTAGGGTTAGACACCCTATCTTTGTTGAACTTAGGAGGAGCATTGGATGAGCCTTGGTTAGGGAACCTTTTTCAAAATCTAGGACGACCATGTCCATCGGACCTTGACTGTGAGAAGTTACCATCATTGGTCCTAGCCCTCTTAGTCTCTCTAGACCTTCCCTTGAGCTTTTCCTCTATTTGTTGAGCATACACCATGAGACAAGAAATATCCATGTCATTAACAAGCATAGCGGTGCGGCATTCTTTAACCAACATTTTGGACACTCCCGAAACAAACTTGTGCATTTTTACCCTAGGATTGCAACTATGGAAGGAGCATATCGCGACAATTGTGTGAACTTCAAAGCATACTCTTTTACACTCATATTCCCTTGACGAAGATTGTTGAACTCAAGCACCCTTGCCTCCCTCATCTCAAGGGGAAAGAACCTATTAAGGAAAGCAACCTTGAATTTCTCCCAATCAAGAAGACCCTCATTGACCGCCCTCTCACTCTTCCATTGATTGAACCAAATTTGGGCAACACCTTTGAGTTGATAAGCAGCAAACTCCGTTTTTTCTTCCGGCGTCACACCCATAATCATCAACACCTTGTATACTTCATCAATGAATTCATGAGGATCTTCCTCAATCTTAGAGCCATGGAATTTCGGAGGATTCATCCTCGTAAAGTCCCTCACTCTTGATGCTTTCGTACCCACATTTGGGTTCACGGGAGCCACCACCTCTCTATTGGCTTGAGCCATCATGGCTTGAGCCAACACTTGGAAAGCAGCCCGAAACTTCGCATTTGTAACTTGTTCGGCCAAAGGGTCGGCCGAAACTTGAGGAGCTTGAGGAGGAGCTTCTTGTTCCACATTCTCTCCCATGTTTCTTCTAGTATAAGCTCTTCGGGTTGCCATATCCTGAAACGCATAGGAGAGGGATTAGGAGAGAGACTTCTAGAGTTTAACTATATCGCACGACTTAAGAGTAATGAAAGAACTGGAGTTTCTTAAACGTCTTATAGCCTTTCATTCATAAGTGTGGCACGCTTCACACTCATGAACAATACTCTACTAGATGCGGCTTATGAGACATCCTAGGATCTTTCTAAAACCTTGAGCTTTGAATACCAAGTTTTTCACGACCCAGGGTAGCCCCTAAATGTAACACGGCGTACAAGACCCCGAGAGTCCTCATACAAGCCCTTAGCATACATAATATACAAGATAATAGAAAAAAAGAGTTCAAAAGAAGATTTTATATCAAAGCTTTACTCAAAATAGCGGAAGTCTACAACTCATGTCTCAATGCCTTCTAACATCATAGAATACGAATAAAAGTGATAGGGACGTAGCCCAATACAATATCCATCGTAAGGAAAACATCAAAGTAAAATCCAACAAGGCTATGTCCTCGGATGGATGAGGACTCACCAAGTCTTCTAATCAACTCTAAGTCAATGCTCTAGCCACGAGTAGGAGAACTGCCACATCCTACACCAAAGAAGTTGATGCAGGCAAGAGTATGAGTTGGCAAAATAAAGTAATAAGTATGATAGCAATGCAGATAAAGACATAAATCATGCTAGAGAGAGATAATCATGACATGCAATGGCCAAGCTAGAAACATGATAAACAAGAGAAACGTGAAACATAAAGCATATATCAAGGCCAAAGCAAGTTAAATCATCTTTTCTTTACTTTACTTCATCATGAGAACACTTGTTCATTATCTTGTGGGGAATAGCCTTAACCGACATATAAGACCATTTGAGCTATCAACATGGAATTTGGTTTCTACCCCACACCGAAAAGAGGCGTCCTACTTGCCAAGGTAAGACCATGAACTTCTTAGCTTATGTGGATCCACTAGCTAGTGTCTATCATAGACCCTCACCCTATGGTGGCACATAGGTTATGGGACATGGGTAATCACCACTTGTCCACTCGGTACTAAGCATACTTCCCACGGATTAATCATAGTTCATTTTATTTTAGGTAGACACGGGTAGTCGCCTCTTGTCTACGTTAGTTATAAGCTCATAATTGGTAGACTTGGGTAATCACCGCTTTGTCTACATTAGCGAACATGGGTAATCTCCTCTTGTTCTTATATTAGTGATGTTGGGAGAATTACATGAGAAAACCTTTCACCACTCAACCATAACATCATTGAATCATAACTTTCGTACTGTACTTTCAAACCACCCTTAGCTCATTATCAACTTCATACGAGACATGCATAAGTTCATTAGCCTTATCTTTACTTAGTTCCTCATGCTCATAGTTCATAGATCATAGAGTTCGTATGGGTTCATGCAAGTTGAACTCATATCATGCAAATCAATGCAAGCTCATGCTTAGAAAGCCATAATTAAGACATTTTACCCATACTTGAAGGAACTCACATAATAGAGGAAAATCATCTTTTGACTTCATCATGCTAGATTCATAGGATTATCCTCAATTCATTCATATCATAATTCATGCTTAGTTTCATAAGGATGTCATAAACTTCTTCAATTCATAGCTCAACCCAACAATCAAAACGTAGATTATCAAATTGTGGAGAATTAGTTTGGGATCATGGGGGTTCATGCAATCTTTACATCAAATCATGTAATTCACGCTAATTCGTGCACTAAATTACTTTATCACGCTAGATTGTGCACTATAATTCATAAAATTGTTAATTGAAATCATAATTGAAAAACCCACAATGATTGATCAAAACCCTAATTCAATTGGGTTAGAGTAAACCTTTGAAAATCATGAAGAAGAGGAAGGACTCATTGGAGGAAATGACTCCTAATGGTGAACACTATCATACCTCAAAGAAACCCTCAAGAATTTGGTGAAGATCGAAGGTCTTCAATGGAGGATCCTAGCTTCTTCTTCATTCTGGATGCTTGAGAGAGTTTCTTTTAGAGAGAAAAATAATGTGAGGAATTAGGCTTAGAAAGTATTTATAGGTCTTAGATTAAGGGCATAACCGATTTAGCTTAATAGGTAAACAATTAGGAAAAAGACCAAAAAGCCCTTAATTAAAAATTATCGGGACCAATCGATGGACAGGATCTACGTTCCGTACATTAATTAACGGATGGTCCTACTCTTCTGTCAATTGGTTCAGAAAGTTCATTTTGGGCTGAAATTTTGGCCAAGTCTGGAAGGCATCTACGGGACCCATCTACGGCCCATCAAGTGAACTACGTACCATCCTGCTACTCCGTAGGTCAAAGTTCAGAAACTTGAAAATCCTGGTAGTTCACAGTGTCATTGACAATCCCCACCTGTGGCCTATCAATCCATCTACGGCCCGTAAGTGGCCTCCGTATGTCACTGTCTTTAGGTGAGTTCTGCAATTAAAATTCTTTGGAAGCTGGGGTATTACAATTTATACCCAGAAACTTCATCTTTCACCCTCATTTATTAAGAGAAAATTTCTCCCTCATTCGAACTTGGATTTTGGTGATTCGAAGTTTCACATGCTCCTTGTTGTCTAGGCTGCGTGGTTGAGTGATTGGTTTGTGTCGGTGTCACTCCGTTTGAGGTAATTTTGGTGCAAAAGCTGCTTCCCCATTCCACTTATTTTTGTTTTTGTGGTGTGTTGTTGTTTCCACTGTTTTGGGCCGCGAATTTTGTCCTATTTTGGTACACAAGTTCAACTCATAGATTAGGACCTTTTGACAGAATCAATTTTTGAAATTCCGGTGTAGGTTCCACGATTCCCGTTTGACTCTAAATATTGGTCCATCTCTATTTTGGGTGATTTTGTTGTCTAAACGACCGTATTGAAGTTGTGATCATATTTTTTATAATGTGGCAGCGTTCAAAGGCCGTTCGGAAGGGGAAAGCTCCAGCGTTGTGATTGGAGCGCGCACGATCGGCGTACAGGTAGGCCACGACTTCCTTTCTAATTAGATTGAGCATGAATGTGGAAATTCGTGATGATTAGTGTGAATTGGGGGGTACCTATTTATTTCTACTTTTTTTCTTAGAAACCATGATTTAGGGTTGATTACCACAATTTCGAGGGTAGTACTATGCTTGAAGAGGGTTGTATGTGTGTTGTAGCATGCTATGTGATTTACTTGGTTGACTACTTGTTTTTTGAGCATATTTTGGCCTTAGCCTAGAATAGACTAGTATTGCCTTTAACCCATGTACCTTGTGACTATGGTATGTCTCCGATGTCGTTTAGGATGAAATAGGTCCTTGTAGATTGGAATAGCAGACTTGGGTCTGATCGAATAAGCCTTAATTTAGGCATTTGAGCAGCTTGTTGGCGCTTTCTGTCTCCTCTACCTATTTATGCGGCTCTGATGCGTTACCTAAGATGGTGTGCTTCCCCGGGATTGGAGTGCTTCTGGCTTGGAGCCTTTTGTGATATCATCGAGAGTGGATGTCGATCCACGGTGGCTTGGACCCTACTTGAGATCCTCTTCAGAGTCGGTACTGTAATACCCCAAGCTTTCGAAGGATTTTAATTGCAGAACTCACCTGAAGACAGTGACCTACGGAGGCCACCTACGGGCCGTAGATGGATTGACGGGCCGTAGGTGGGGACCGTCAATGACACTATGAACGTTCAGGATTTCAAAGTTTCTGAACTTTGACCTCCGGAATAGCAGGACCGTTCGTAGTTCAGTTGACGGGCCGTAGATGGGTTCCGTAAAAGCCTTCCAGCCTTAGCAAAATTTTCAGCCCAATATGAACTTTCTGAATCAATTGACGGAAGAGCAGGATGGTCCGTCAATTGATGTATGGACCGTAGACCCTGTCCGTCGATTGGACCCGACAGTTTTTAAGTAAGGATATTTTTGTCTTTTACCTGATGGATCTCCTATTAATCTAAGTCGGTTATACCCTTAATCTAAGTCATATAAATACTTTCTAAGCCTAATTCCTTTCATTCTAATTCATTCCCAATTATCTCCTCTCAAATATTTCTCTCTTTAACAGAAACTCTCTCAACTCTCAAGGAGAAGAAGAAAGCTTGAATCCTCCATTGAAGACCTTCAATCTTCTCCAATTTATGGTTAATTCCTTTGAGGTATGATAGTGTTCACCATTAGGAGTCCTTTCCTCCAACGGGCCCTTCCTATTCTTCATAATTTTCAAAGGTTACTCTAACCCAATTGAATTAGGGTTTTCATCAATCATTCTGGGTTCTTCAATTATGATTTCAATTATCCATTTTATCATTTGTAGTGCATGATCTAGCGTGATAAAGTAATTTAGTGCACGAATTAGCATAAATTACATGATTTGATGTAAAGATTGCATGAACCCCCATGATCCCAAGATAATTCTCCCCAAATTGATAATCTATGCTTTGATTGTTGGGTTGAGCCATGAAATGATGAAGTTTAGGAATTCTCTATGAAACTAAGCATGAATTATGAATGAATTGAGGATAATCCTATGAATTTAGCATGATCAAATCGAAAGCATAATTTTCCTCTATCAAGTGAGTTCCTTCAAGTATGGGTAAATTGTCTTAATTATGGCTTTCTAAGCATGAGCTTGCATTGATTTGCATGATATGAGTTGAACTTGCATGAACCCATATGAACTCTATGAACTATGAATTATGGGCATGATAATCTAAGTGAATAAGAAGCTAATGAACTCATGCATGTATCATATGAAGTTAATGATGAATTAAGTGTGGTTTGAGAGTAAAGTACCAAAGTTATGATATTATGATGCTATGGTTGAGTAGTGAAAGGTTTTCTCACGTAATTCTCCCATTATGATAAATGAAGAACAAAGAGGCGATTACCCATGTTCTTAAGGAGCTATTCTAGTGATGTAAGCTTTGACAAGGTCCATGAAAGATGAGCGTCTATATAAGCACGATTTAGCTTTGATTGGTAACCCTAGTTGTACCTCTCCATGTATAATGATATGTATATGTTAATGACTAATCCGTGGGAATTATGCTTAGCACCGAGTGAATATTGATATGGAAGCCCTCCCGTTAGTAGAGGCTGGGTCTTCTAGTGAAAGCTCTTCCGTTAGTAGAGTCTGGGTTTTCTAGATGGAGCTCTCCCGTCAGTTGAGGCCGATTCTCCAAAAGCAATCTCTATCCCATAAACTATGTTGCCACCATAGGATGTTGTCTTTTAGTAGACATTAGCTAGTGGATCCACATAAGCTAAGAAGTTCATGGTCTTACCTTGGCAAGTAGGACACCTCTTTTCGGTGTGGGGTAGACACCGGATTACATGTTGATAGCTCACATGGTCGTATATGTCGGTTAAGGCTTTTCCCCACAAGTTAATGAACAAGTGTTCTCATGATGAAGTAAAGCAAAGAAAGATGATTTAGCTTGCTTTGGCCTTGATATATGCTTTATGTTTCATGTTTCTCATGTTTTTAGTTTGTCCATTGCATGTCATGATTATGTCTCTCTCTCTAGCATAATATATGTGTTTATGTGCATTGCTATCATACTTAGTACTTAATTGTGCTAACGTATACTTTTGCCTAACTTAACTTCTTTGGTGTAGGACGTGGCGATTCACATTCCACTCGTGGCTAGAGCTTTATAGTGGCAGATTGATAGAAGACTTGGTGAGTCCTCATCCATCCGAGGACATAGCCTAGTTGTTCTTACTTTCATGTCATTTCTTTTCAGTTTTCGGATTGTATTGGGTTACTTTGAAAACTTTACTTTCTATGATAGATTGGCTTTGAGACAAGAGATGTAGACTTCCGCTGTTTCTTTTAAAAGCTTTGATATGAAATTCTCTTTTGAATATTTATTCTCTATTATCTTGTATGTAATGTATTCTAAGTGGCATGTATGTGGCCTCTCGGGGTCAGAGAGATTAATATTGAAGGGAGGATAATCTAATTTATCCTTATCAGGGAGATTTTCAACTTCTTCTTCGAGATTTTGACTGGCAAAGCCTACTCCTTTTTCTGACATTGCGACTACTTCTAGTCCAGGTATCACAGTTATTTCTTCCATCAGGCCTCAAAGCCATCATATTCCTGTTAGAATTGTTATAAATAAAGATTTCGTTATTAACAGAATTGCTTTACTTGACAGTGGTGCAGATAGAAATTGCATTGTTAAAGGTATTGTTCCCACTAAGTATTTGGAAAAAAGTACTTCAAAATTATATTCTGCTACTGGTGAGTTGCTGAAAATTAATTATAAGCTTTCTAAAGCTCATATTTGCAACAATAATATTTGTTTAACAAATGATTTTATTATTACTGAAGATATTAATGAAAATATTATTCTTGGAATACCTTTTATCACTCAGATAAAACCTTTTGTCACTAATCTAAGTGGTATTACTACTTCTATTCTTGGAAAAGAATTACATTTTCCTTTTGTAAAAACTCTTTCCCAAGAAGAAAGTAATTTTATTAGAGAAAAACCGGTTTTCAGAATAAACCCTTTATCTCAGCATGTTAATTTTCTAAAAGAAGAAATTAAAATTAAAAAAAATTGAGCAAATTTTAAAAACCCCGGAGATGGTTGCTAAAATATCCAATCTTCATAAAAATTTGAAGATGAAATTTGCTCTGATTTTCCTAATGCCTTTTGGGAAAGAAAAAGACATATTGTTGAATTACCCTATATTGAGGGATTTAATGAACAGTCTATTACTACCAAGGCTAGACTTAATATCTTTGATCTCCTCTTTGTGGGTTTTGACTTCATGATGAAGATCAGAAATGGTAGGTTCGGCATTTCTTTCGAACCTATTCATGATTTGTTTCATGCTGAAAGGTTCAACCATAGTACGAGCTTTAGGCTTTTCCTTTTGGTTAAGAATAAGATTCTTGAGTTCCAGAAGATATTTTTTCCTAGCTTCATCATTATCAATGGGTTCAATAATGTCAAAGAGAGTTTCTTTAGAGTCATTACTAAGAACTCTGATTTGAGGAATATCTTCACAAACACAGAAAGCCTCTGTGCAGTTACAATTATTTCCCGATTTGCTAGAATCTGAATCATAGTCGACGTTGATATTTTCTTCATCGCTATATTCAGCAGAATTGTTTAAAGAATCAGATAAAGGTTCTTCAAGAATAGAAAAGAGTTTCTCTTTAATTGCTGCATCTATTTCAAGACTGTTGATCTTCTTCTGCTTTCCAGACCTACATTCACTAGCTCTATGGCCAGATTTTCCACAAGTCCAACAAACAACCTCCTTGGATTTTTTAAATCCTTTATGCTTGCTTCTCCTTTTGGAAGATTTTTTGTAATCCTTTTCAGAAGTTCTTCTTGTCTTGCTGCGATGAACTTTTTTCGAATCTTTGTTATCCTTTCTTATTTTCCTAGGAGGAGTGAGTGAAACAAAACCGAAGTCTTGACAAAAACTTCCCAATTCTTTTCTTGACGAAGATTTTTCCTTTTTAAGTTGATGTTTCAACTTAATATCTGTACAAAGTTCTAATCCCACAGTGTTTATAACACTAATGAGATCTCCATAAGTCATTTGGTCATAAGGAATTTTTCCTTCATTCCTATCCTGGATCTTTGTTCTTACTTTATTAGCAAAAAGCGGTGGAAGTCCGCTTACAAATCTTTCTTTCCAAAAGTCTAAATGACAATCAGGTCTGATCATTACCTTTTGCATAAAATTGTATTTATACCAGGTAAAATCATCTAAAGAGGGATAACTGATGTTGTTAAGGATTTGGAGACTCCTGTCCTGAAATAACTTAGGTTCTCCGATAAAATGCTTTGCTATATGATAGAGAAGAGTAGCACAAGCATCTTCTTTAAAAATTTCAGTAGGGACTTCAGAAGTTCCTTCCATTTTAATAACAGTCTCAGTAGCATGAGTATCATAAATAACTCGTTTAGTTTCTTCTGAAACATAATTGTCCCACCAATGTTTTAACATACCAGTGAATCCTGCAACGATCATGGAAGCAGCTTCTCTGTCAGAAGAATTTCTTATTTTGTAAGCTGTAATAGCTATTCCCATCTCATGGAGTTTATTATAGATCTGATGTTCTGCAAGACCATCGATATTCCATTCGGTTATGCTGCTTCCTTCATGAGAGGAAGTAGAGAGAAAAGCATTCTTCTCATACTGGATGTCTGGGAAAGAAGGTCTTTTTTGATAGTTTTTTCTGTTATGATATCTATCATTGGAGAGTTTTTGGACAAGATTATCTTTATCACTGATAGTAGCAACTTTCTTACCACTCTTATCAGAAATTGAGAAGTTAGAAAGTTTTTCATTGATCTTATCTAGGATATTATCAGAAATATCAAAAGTATTTTTGAGCTTAGGATAATTTTCTTTGGAAAACTCATTTATCTTGAAAATAGGATTTGGATCAATTTTCTGACTGATAGTAGTAGTAGATAAAGGAGTAGGCTTTCCTGAGAAAGAAGCCTTTGTTTTAAAATCTTCTATTTGTCTGGAAACAACATGAAGAATTTGGTTTGTATAGTTATTTTGTTCTATAAGCCTATCAAGGTCTTTGGAAGATAAAAGAGCAGTGGATTTTTCAGTGTCTGTGGTTTTGAAAGGGGAGGCTTTTATAATGACACCTGCAATAGGATATTAATTCCTTCAAGAGGAGAAGTAATGGATTCAACAATTTTGTTGGTAGTAGTATACCATTTGTTGATAATAACTTTGAGAGATTCCTTCTGATCATCGATCTTACCAGTCATTTCAAACCACTTAAAGAAGTCTATTTCACAACCAATTCTTCTCATATCTTCCATCCATGAATTCGCAAATTTCTCTCTTTCTTGAAGAGGATAAGAAGCAACATACCAACTTCTGTTGATTTGGTTTTTAGGATGATTCCAAGATTCTTGCAAAATCTGAGGATTAGGATTAAACTCTTTCTCAGATTTAATCATTTTTAAAAACCCTGGTACCGAATCCTTTTCATTTGAAGGAGGTTCCATATCACTAGCTGTAGGACTAGTAGGAATTTCTTGATAGTAAACCTTTGGAATATTTCTAGAGAAATCTACCCCAGTGACTTTTCCTTTACTATTGTCTCTGTGGACAAGTTTATCTTCATCATCATCATCCTCTGGGGTTTTTGAAGAAGATGGCGGGTGAGGAGCAGTCCTAGAAGGAGCGGATGTTGAGTAATGAGGAGCCATCCTAGAAGGGACTGAAGAACACGACGCTCTTCTAATAGAGGAGGTTCTAGGTAAAGAATTCTCAAGGAATTTAAGATCTATAGAACCATCAGGGTATTGAATAACTCTTTCAATTCTAGATCTTTCTGAATGAGAGGAAAAAGGATGAGTAATAGCATCAAAATGCCATTCATCGTTAGAAAGAATGTCATTCCAATTGATAAGTCGAGGAACGAATATAGAACTATGCTCATGATTGGCCTCCATAAGCATAGTTACACCTTTTTGGCTCTCAATTTGAGCCTTTGGTGCAAGAGTAGTAGACATAAGCCGATAATATACTCTATAGATAATCGCTATCTCTCGAGTATTGGCTTTGCTATTCAAATTTTTTGTTTTAACATTTAATGTCAAAGGAACCATGACATTAGGATCATTATTGTCTATTGAAAAATTAGGATAACAATTAAAATAAACCGGGCCATCGGCAAGATTACTTTGAAGAACTCATAACAGAGAATCATCAAAATTTAGAAATCTATCGTCTCTGAGGAGAACACAAATGGGGATGTCTAAGCCTTTCCTGAACAGGGGCTTAACATCAACTTGCACTAAACCAATATGCAAATAATTGAATTTATTTTTATAACGATTAATATCGTTAGCATTTAACAAGCGAATAATTTCTAGAGAATTATTAATAGCAACAGTAGATTCACAAGTTTTAATATTGTGATTAACAAATATATTAAATTTACCTAAATGATAAATAGCTTTAAAAGGTTCTTCAGGAATATTCCAATTTTGAAGATCATTTTCTAATTTAGCAATCTTGGTTGCTTGTGAGGACAAATTAACACTGTTTAAAATATGCTGATTATTATCCATGATAATAAAAATACTGTCTTAAGGACTTACAGACAAAAATATATTAAATATAAACAGATAATTCAAGCATGATTAAGCAATAATAATATAATAATATGCAAAGAAATATTAAAGATCTGGATCTAGTTTCTAAGGGAGGTTCTTTTGGTTTTACATCTGTTCTTTCTCTAGAGTTATCTTGGCTACGGGATCACCATACAAGGTCTAAACGCTCTCCTAGCTTGACGACCTATTCATTTCGGCTAGCCAACGTACGAACCGGGTATTATTCGGTTACCTCACACACTTAGAGAAGAATGAACACCTCACACCAATTATAGAAACAAGATTAAGAACATAATATTAATTAACATATTAAAATATTAAAATAGTTTAATCAAAGCTTTAAATAATCAGTTCATAAATTAATATAAATTTTGTCATGCCCCAGACAGTATATGCACTTAGCTGCTCATGCTAGGTACGTATACTGCCAATATGGCTCTGATACCAATAACGGATCGGCGGTAATCCTCCGAAGTTGTATTGATAAAATATAACAAAATTTATAAACAAAGGAGGATTAAAGAAAGAGTATTATAAAAACTTACAAGCTTTTTATTTATATAAACATGGAGAGAGCTACAAGCGGAAGCATTAAAACATTAGAGAGAGAGGTTTTCAGTTTTGGGTAAAAAGTTGAGGCCTTCTAAGGAGAAGAGAGAATTCCTTGTATAGAAGAAGGATTCTTTCCTTACAATAAAAGATAGACAAATCAAAGTGTCTGTCGGTGAGTGGGATCTTTTACTTTTATAAAGTAAAGTTTGTTGGATTCCTTTTAGGAATAGTAAAATGTCTCTTTTTGAAAAGTAATTTCGACCTTTGGTCTCAACTTTTCCCAAGAGCCAAGTTTCTATTCATAATCGGGGTCCACATATGATTGTGCTCTTCCTTTGAGGTCGCACATATCCCCGTTACTGCTCCCAGATGATGCTGCATCACTGATTAGCTGCATTATCTGTGTTTATGTATAATATTCCAGATTATCCATGGCTTTCTTGAGCTTTGCTTTTAACTCAGCTTTAGATAATTTTGAAGTAGTGGTGCTGCTAGTTCCTGCAACATTGTTAGTAGGCTTAACTCCTGCTGGCTTAGGAGTCCATCCCTTGATCATAATTTCTTTTGCCAAGAAGTGAATTCGATCTATGTCTACCTTGGTGAAGTTCCAAGAGATAATATAAGATATTCTTTTTTGAATAAAAAGTTTACATAACTTGATATGCTCAGTAAGAGTAGATATCTCTTCTTTGCTTTAAAATTCATTAAACCTGACATGGAATTGTTGGGGTAAAATCTGAAATTTCCTCCAAAAATGTTCCACCATTCGTAGAACCATCTGGGAATAACTGCTTTTATTACCTGTGGGCAATATTTGACAAACCAGGTGTGTCTTGGTCTCAAATAGATGAAATTGAACCAAGCAGCCTTATAATCATGCTAATTATAGGTTTGTGGCCTATGTTGCATAGATAATGCTATAGGAGTATGCAAATGATTTGTGTACCATTCAAACGGAGATAAAATTCTCTTAATGGTAAATAGAGAATACCTTATGAACTCAGGACTTTGTTCATCCCTGTTGTGCTCAATTTCTATGGATTCTGTGTCTACCAGAATAGCTTCATAGAACTTTCTGGTCTTGTATGAACAATCAGTATCAACAAAATTGTTGTCAGTATAACAAGGTTTTATGAGAGTCTCTATTCCGAGATGTTCATAATCCTTATCTATGGCTAACAAAGGTACCATCTGAGTAGTTACAAATTCAAATTTTTCCTCTTTGAGAGGAGATACTTGCTTTGGAACTGGTAGTTCAGGCTTGACGGCTTGAGCGAAGGATTCAGGAGCCTTCATTACATAATTATCCTTTGTTTGAACAGAGGAACTTGTTGCTTTAGAGTTAAAAGGTCTATTAGGCCTTAGTTGAATCAATTTAGTTGGATTTGGAGGAGGTGGTACAGGCAATTTTGGATAGTCTGCCAAAAGGGTATATCTATTATCAAAAACCGGTCTTTGTGGGGTTTTTGCCGGTGTCAAGGGTGGTAGGACGAATGGTTTCGTCATTTTTTTCCTTCTTTAGAAGGAGTGTTAGGCTTGAAAGGCCTCATTTTTTCCCTGTAAAAATTCTCTTGTTAGAAAATCAGGTAAAGAGTTATTTTCTCCTTTTATAAAATCAATTTGAAAATCAAAGCTAGATAGTAGAGCTTGCCATCTAGCAAATATTTGTTTTGAAACAAGATTTTTAACATCCTTTTGTCAAATTTCTTTAGCTGATTTACAATCAACTCTTAATAAAAATTCTTTGTTGATTAAGTCATCTTGAAATTTTGTGATACATAGCACTATAGACAAGATTTCCTTTTTAACAGTTGAATAATTTTTTTTTGAGCAGAATTCTAGATTCCTGAAGTAAAACGAACTAATTGTTCGGGAGATTCTAAAGAACTTCTTTGTTTCAGGATACCTCCATAACCTAAATCAGAAGCATCAGTTTAAACAATCATGAAATCTTTAGGATTTGGAATACCTAAACAAGGAAGACTTTGAACTAATTTTTTGACAGTTATGACTGCTTGAGTCTGATCAGATCCCCAAGGAACCGGATTCTTTTTGAGCCTTTTATATAGAGGTTCACAGACATGTCTGACTTTAGGAATAAAATCAGCAACATAATTTAAACTTCCTAAAAACCTGTGTAATTGGGTTTTGTCAGTAATTTAATTAGGAAATTTTGAAGAGAACTCAATGGCTCTACAGATAAGTTTATAACTACCTTGATAAAGATCATGACCTAAAAACCATATAGAGGTTTGAAAGAGTTTTATCTTTTTGGCACTTACTACCAAACCATTACATTTAACAATCTTGAAGAAAGTATTAAGATGCTTAAAATGCGAATCAATATCATCAGAGAAGATAAGCACATCATCAATGTATACAATAGACATGTAACTATAATCATTAAAAATGCTATTCATAATATTCTGAAATTCAGACGGAGCATTCTTAAGACCAAAGGGCATGACTTTCCATTCATATTGTCCAAATGGGACATTGAAAGCAGTTTTATACTTATCTTTAACAGCGATTTGAATCTGCCAAAAACCTGATTTCATATCAAACTTACTATAGACATTAGCCTTATAAGTTCTTTTTAGCAAATCTCTTTTGTTAGGTATCGGGTACCTGATCCATTTTAAAACAGAATTAAGAGGTTTATAATTAATAACAAGTCTAGGTGCTCCTCTTTCTTTTTCAGCACTATTGTTTACATAGAAAGCAGAGCAACTCCAAGGAGATTTAGAAAACTTAATAATTTTATTTTTTAATAAATTATCAATTTCCTTTTTACAATAATCCATCATTTCATGATTCATTTGAATAGGTCTAGCCTTGGTAGTAATAGACTATTCATTAAATCCTTCAATGTAAGGTAATTCAACAATATGTCTTTTTCTTTCCCAAAAAGCATTAGGAAAATCAGAGCAAATTTCTTCTTCAAATTTTTTATGAAGGCTATTTATTTTAGCAACCATCTCCGGGGTTTTTAAAATTTGCTCAATTTTTTTTATTTTAATTTCTTCTTTTAAGAAATTCACATGCTGAGATAGAGAGTTTATTCTGAAAACCGTTTTTTCTCTGATAAAATTACTTTCTTCTTGGGAAAGAGTTTTTACAAAAGGAAAATGTAATTCTTTTCCAAGAATAGAAGTAGTAATACCACTTAGATTAGTGACAAAAGGCTTTATCTAAGTGATAAAGGTATTCCAAGAATAATATCTTCATTAATATCTTCAGTAATAATAAAATCATTAGTTAAACAAATATTATTGTTGCAAATATGAGCTTTAGAAAGCTTGTAATTAATTTTCAGCAACTCATCAGTAGCAGAATATAATTTAGAAGTACTTTTTTCTAAATACTTAGTAGGAACAATACCTTTAACAATGCAATTTCTATCTGCACCACTGTCAAGTAAAGCAATTCTGTTAATAACGAAATCTTTATTTATAACAATTCTAACAGGAATATGATGGCTTTGAGGCCTGATGGAAGAAATAACTGTGATACCTGGACTAGAAGTAGTCGCAATATCAGGAGTAGGTTCAGCAGAGAGATTAATATTGAAGGGAGGATAATCTAATTTATCCTTATCAGGGAGATTTTCAACTTCTTCTTCGAGATTTTGACTGGCAATCTCTTTGAGGATTTTTTCAGTAATGACATCAGTTTCGACTTTCCCAAGTCTAGACTTAATATCTTTGATCTCCTCTTTGAGGGTTTTGACTTCATGATGAAGATCAGAAATGGTAGTTTCGGCATTTCTTTCGAACCTATTCATAATTTGTTTCATGCTGAACGGTTCAACCATAGTACGAGCTTTAGGCTTTTCCTTTTGGTTAAGAATAAGATTCTTGAGTTCCACAAGATATTTTTTCCTAGCTTCATCATTATCAATGTGTTCAATAATGTCAAAGAGAGTTTCTTTAGAGTCATTACTAAGAACTCTGATTTGAGGAATATCTTCACAAACACAGAAAGCCTCTGTGCAGTTACAATTATTTCCCGATTTGCTAGAATCTGAATCATAGTCGACGTTGATATTTTCTTCATCGCTATATTCAGCAGAATTATTTGAAGAATCAGATAAAGGTTCTTCAAGAATAGAAAAGAATTTCTCTTTAATTGCTGCATCTATTTCAAGACTGTTGATCTTCTTCTGCTTTCCAGACCTGCATTCACTAGCTCTATGGCAAGATTTTCCACAAGTCCAACAAACATCCTCTTTGGATTTTTTAAATCCTTTATGCTTGCTTCTCCTTTTGGAAGATTTTTTGTAATCCTTTTCAGAAGTTCTTCTTGTCTTGCTGCGATGAACTTTTTTCGAATCTTTGTTATCCTTTGTTATTTTCCTAGAAGGAGGAGTGAGTGAAACAAAACCGAAGTCTTGACAAAAGCTTCCCAATTCTCTTCTTGACGAAGATTTTTCCTTTTTAAGTTGATGTTTCAACTTAATATTTGTACAAAGTTCTAATCCCACAGTGTTTATAACACTAATGAGATCTCCATAAGTCATTTGGTCATAAGGAATTTTTCCTTCATTCCTATCCTGGATCTTTGTTCTTACTTTATCAGCAAAAAGCGGTGGAAGTCTGCTTACAAATCTTTCTTTCCAAAAGTCTAAATGACTATCAGGTCTGATCATTACCTTTTGCATAAAATTGTATTTATACCAGGTAAAATCATCTAAAGAGGGACAACTGATGTTGTTAAGGATTTGGAGACTCCTGTCCTGAAATAACTTAGGTTCTCCGATAAAATGCTTTGCTACATGATAGAGAAGAGTAGCACAAGCATCTTCTTTAAAAATTTCAGTAGGGACTTCAGAAGTTCCTTCCATTTTAATAACAGTCTCAGTAGCATGAGTATCATAAATAACTCGTTTAGTTTCTTCTGAAACATAATTGTCCCACCAATGTTTTAACATACCAGTGAATCCTGCAACGATCATGGAAGCAGCTTCTCTGTCAGAAGAATTTCTTATTTTGTAAGCTGTAATAGCTATTCCCATCTCATGGAGTTTATTATAGATCTGATATTCTGCAAGACCATCGATATTCCATTCGGTTATGCTGCTTCCTTCATGAGAGGAAGTAGAGAGAAAAGCATTCTCCTCATACTGGATGTCTGGGAAAGAAGGTCTTTTTTGATAGTTTTTTCTGTTATGATATCTATCATTGGAGAGTTTTTGGACAAGATTATCTTTATCACTGATAGTAGCAACTTTCTTACTACTCTTATCAGAAATTGAGAAGTTAGCAAGTTTTTCATTGATCTTATCCAGGATATTATCAGAAATATCAAAAGTATTTTTGAGCTTAGGATAATTTTCTTTGGAAAGTTCATTTATCTTGAAAATAGGATTTGGATCAATTTTCTGACTGATAGTAGTAGTAGATAAAGGAGTAGGCTTTCCTGAAAAAGAAGCCTTTGTTTTAAAATCTTCTATTTGTCTGGAAACAACGTGAAGAATTTGGTTTGTATAGTTATTTTGTTCTATAAGCCTATCAAGGTCTTTGGAAGATAAAAGAGCAGTGGATTTTTCAGTGTCTGTGGTTTTGAAAGGGGAGGCTTTTATAATGACACCTGCAATAGGGATATTAATTCCTTCAAGAGGAGGAGTAATGGATTCAACAATTTTGTTGGTAGTAGTATACCATTTGTTGATAATAACTTTGAGAGATTCCTTCTGATCATCGATCTTACCAGTCATTTCAAACCACTTAAAGAAGTCTATTTCACAACCAATTCTTCTCATATCTTCCATCCATGAATTTGCAAATTTCTCTCTTTCTTGAAGAGGATAAGAAGCAACATACCAACTTCTGTTGATTTGGTTTTTAGGAAGATTCCAAGATTCTTGCAAAATCTGAGGATTAGGATTAAACTCTTTCTCAGATTTAATCATTTTTAAAAACCCTGGTACCGAATCCTTATGATTTGAAGGAGGTTCCATATCACTAGCTGTAGGACTAGTAGGAATTTCTTGATAGTAAACCTTTGGAATATTTCTAGAGAAATCTACCCCAGTGACTTTTCCTTTACTATTGTCTCTGTGGACAAGTTTATCTTCATCATCATCATCCTCTGGGGTTTTTGAAGAAGATGGCGGGTGAGGAGCAGTCCTAGAAGGAGCGGATGTTGAGTAATGAGGAGCCATCCTAGAAGGGACTGAAGAACACGACGCTCTTCTAATAGAGGAGGTTCTAGGTAAAGAATTCTCAAGGAATTTAAGATCTATAGAACCATCAGGGTATTGAATAACTCTTTCAATTCTAGATCTTTCTGAATGAGAGGAAAAAGGATGAGTAATAGCATCAAAATGCCATTCATCGTTAGAAAGAATGTCATTCCAATTGATAAGTCGAGGAACGAATATAGAACTATGCTCATGATTGGCCTCCATAAGCATAGTTACACCTTTTTGGCTCTCAATTTGAGCCTTTGGTGCAAGAGTAGTAGACATAAGCCGATAATATACTCTATAGATAATCGCTATCTCTCGAGTATTGGCTTTGCTATTCAAATTTTTTGTTTTAACATTTAATGTCAAAGGAACCATGACATTAGGATCATTATTGTCTATTGAAAAATTAGGATAACAATTAAAATAAACCGGGCCATCGGCAAGATTACTTTGAAGAACTCATAACAGAGAATCATCAAAATTTAGAAATCTATCGTCTCTGAGGAGAACACAAATGGGGATGTCTAAGCCTTTCCTGAACAGGGGCTTAACATCAACTTGCACTAAACCAATATGCAAATAATTGAATTTATTTTTATAACGATTAATATCGTTAGCATTTAACAAGCGAATAATTTCTAGAGAATTATTAATAGCAACAGTAGATTCACAAGTTTTAATATTGTGATTAACAAATATATTAAATTTACCTAAATGATAAATAGCTTTAAAAGGTTCTTCAGGAATATTCCAATTTTGAAGATCATTTTCTAATTTAGCAATCTTGGTTGCTTGTGAGGACAAATTAACACTGTTTAAAATATGCTGATTATTATCCATGATAATAAAAATACTGTCTTAAGGACTTACAGACAAAAATATATTAAATATAAACAGATAATTCAAGCATGATTAAACAATAATAATATAATAATATGCAAAGAAATATTAAAGATCTGGATCTAGTTTCTAAGGGAGGTTCTTTTGGTTTTACTTCTGTTCTTTCTCTAGAGTTATCTTGGCTACGGGATCACCATACAAGGTCTAAACGCTCTCCTAGCTTGACGACCTATTCATTTCGGCTAGCCAACGTATGAACCGGGTATTATTCGTTACCTCACACACTTAGAGAAGAATGAACACCTCACACCAATTATAGAAACAAGATTAAGAACATAATATTAATTAACATATTAAAATATTAAAATAGTTTAATCAAAGCTTTAAATAATCAGTTCATAAATTAATATAAATTTTGTCATGCCCCAGACAGTATATGTACTTAGCTGCTCATGCTAGGTACGTATACTGCCAACATGGCTCTGATACCAATAACAGATCGGCGGTAATCCTCCGAAGTTGTATTGATAAAATATAACAAAATTTATAAACAAAGGAAGATTAAAGAAAGAGTATTATAAAAACTTACAAGCTTTTTATTTATATAAACATGGAGAGAGCTACAAGCGGAAGCATTAAAACATTAGAGAGAGAGGTTTTCAGTTTTGGGTAAAAAGCTGATGCCTTCTAAGGAGAAGAGAGAATTCCTTTTATAGAAGAAGGATTCTTTCTTTACAATAAAAGATAGACAAATCAAAGTGTCTGTCGGTGAGTGGGGTCTTTTACTTTTATAAAGTAAAGTTTGTTGGATTCCTTTTAGGAATAGTAAAATGTCTCTTTTGAAAAGTAATTCCGACCTTTGGTCTCTACTTTTTCCCAAGAGCCAAGTTTCTATTCATAATCGGGGTCCACATATGATTGTGCTATTCCTTTGAGGTCGCACATATCCCCGTTACTGCTCCCAGATGATGCTGCATCACTGATTAGCTGCATTATCTGTGTTTCTGTATAATCTTCCAGATTATCCATGGCTTTCTTGAGCTTTGCTTTTAACTCAGCTTTAGATAATTTTGAAGTAGTGGTGCTGCTAGTTCCTGCAACATTGTTAGTAGGCTTAGCTCCTACTGGCTTAGGAGTCCATCCCTTGATCATAATTTCTTTTTCCAAGAAGCGAATTCGATCTATGTCGACCTTGGTGAAGTTCCAAGAGATAATATAAGATATTCTTTTTTGAATAAAAAATTTACATAACTTGATATGCTCAGTAAGAGTAGATATCTCTTCTTTGCTTTGAAATTCATTAAACCTGACATGGAATTGTTGGGGTAAAATCTGCAAATTTCCTCCAAAATTGTTCCACCATTCGTAGAACCATCTGGGAATAACTGCTTTTATTACCTGTGGGCAATATTTGACAAACCAGGTGTGTCTTGGTCTCAAATAGATGAAATTGAACCAAGCAGCCTTATAATCATGCCAATTATAGTTTTGTGGCCTATGTTGCATAGATAATGCTATAGGAGTATGCAAATGATTTGTGTACCATTCAAACGGAGATAAAATTCTCTTAATGGTAAATCGAGAATACCTTATGAACTCAGGATTTTGTTCATCCCTGTTGTGCTCAATTTCTATGGATTATGTGTCTACCAGAATAGCTTCATAGAACTTTCTAGTCTTGTATGAACAATCAGTATCAACAAAATTGTTGTCAGTATAACAAGGTTTTATGAGAGTCTCTATTCCGAGATGTTCATAATCCTTATCTATGGCTAACAAAGGTACCATCTGAGTAGTTACAAATTCAAATTTTTCCTCTTTGAGAGGAGATACTTGCTTTGGAACTGGTAGTTCAGGCTTGACGGCTTGAGCGAAGGATTCAGGAGCCTTCATTACATAATTATCCTTTGTTTGAACAGAGGAACTTGTTGCTTCAGGGGTAAAAGGTCTATTAGGCCTTAGTTGAATCAATTTAGTTGGATTTGGAGGAGGTGGTGCACGCAATTTAGGATAGTCTGCCAAAAGGGTATATCTATTATCAAAAACCGGTCTTTGTGGGGTTTTTGCCGGTGTCAAGGGTGGTAAGACGAATGGTTTCGCCATTTGTTTTCCTTCTTTCGAAGGAGTGTTAGGCTTGAAAGGCCTCATTTTTTCCCTGTAAAAATTCTCTTGTTAGAAAATCAGGTAAGGAATTATTTTCTCCTTTTATAAAATCTATTTGAAAATCAAAGCTAGATAGTAGAGCTTGCCATCTAGCAAATATTTGTTTTGAAACCAAATTTTTTACATCCTTTTGTAAAATTTCTTTAGCAGATTTACAATCAACTCTTAATAAAAATTCTTTGTTGATTAAGTCATCTTGAAACTTTGTGATACATAGCACTATAGAAAAGATTTCAGTTTTAACCGTAGAATAATTTCTTTGAGCGGAGTTCCAGAATCCAGAAGTAAAATGAACTAATTGTTCGGGAGATTCTAGGGATCTTCTTTGTTTTAAGATACCTCCATAACCTAAATCAGAAGCATCCGTCTCAACTATCATGAAATCATTTGGATTGGGAATACCTAAACAAGGGAGACTTTATACTAATTTTTTGACTGTTATAACAGCTTGAGTCTGATCAGTTCCCCAAGGGACTGGATTCTTCTTGAGCCTTTTATATAAAGGTTCACAGACTTGTCTAACTTTAGGAATAAAATCAGCAACATAATTTAAACTGCCTAAAAACCTTTGTAATTGGGTTTTGTCAGTAATTTCATTAGGAAATTTTGAAGAGAACTCAATGGCTCTACAGATAGGTTTATAACAACTCGATAAAGATCATGACCTAAAAACCTTATAGAGGTTTGAAAAAGTTTTATCTTTTTGGCACTAACTACCAAACCATTACATTTAACAATCTTGAAGAAAGTATTAAGATGCTTAAAATGCGAATCAATATCATCAGAGAAGATAAGCACATCATCAATGTATACAATAGACATGTAGCTATAATCATTAAAAATGCTATTCATAATATTCTGAAATTCAGACGGAGCATTCTTAAGACCGAAGGGCATGACATTCCATTCATATTGTCCAAATGGGACATTGAAAGCAGTTTTATACTTATCTTTATCGGCGATTTGAATCTGCCAAAAACCTGATTTCATATCAAACTTACTATAGACATTAGCCTTATAAGTTCTTTTTAGTAAATCTCTTTTGTTAGGTATCGGGTACCTGATCCATTTTAAAACAGAATTAAGAGGTTTATAATTAATAACAAGTCTAGGTGCTCCTCTTTCTTTTTCAGCACTATTGTTTACATAGAAAGCAGAGCAACTCCAAGGAGATTTAGAAAACTTAATAATTTTATTTTTTAATAAATTATCAATTTCCTTTTTACAATAATCCATCATTTCATGATTCATTTGAATAGGTCTAGCCTTGGTAGTAATAGACTGTTCATTAAATCCCTCAATATAGGGTAATTCAACAATATGTCTTTTTCTTTCCCAAAAGGCATTAGGAAAATCAGAGCAAATTTCATCTTCAAATTTTTTATGAAGATTGGATATTTTAGCAACCATCTCCGGGGTTTTTAAAATTTGCTCAATTTTTTTAATTTTAATTTCTTCTTTTAGAAAATTAACATGCTGAGATAAAGAGTTTATTCTGAAAACCGTTTTTTCTCTAATAAAATTACTTTCTTCTTGGGAAAGAGTTTTTACAAAAGGAAAATGTAATTCTTTTCCAAGAATAGAAGTAGTAATACCACTTAGATTAGTGACAAAAGGTTTTATCTGAGTGATAAAAGGTATTCCAAGAATAATATCTTCATTAATATCTTCAGTAATAATAAAATCATTTGTTAAACAAATATTATTGTTGCAAATATGAGCTTTAGAAAGCTTATAATTAATTTTCAGCAACTCACCAGTAGCAGAATATAATTTTGAAGTACTTTTTTCCAAATACTTAGTGGGAATAATACCTTTAACAATGCAATTTCTATCTGCACCACTGTCAAGTAAAGCAATTCTGTTAATAACGAAATCTTTATTTATAACAATTCTAACAGGAATATGATGGCTTTGAGGCCTGATGGAAGAAATAACTGTGATACCTGGACTAGAAGTAGTCGCAATATCAGGAGTAGGTTCAGCAGAGAGATTAATATTGAAGGGAGGATAATCTAATTTATCCTTATCAGGGAGATTTTCAACTTCTTCTTCGAGATTTTGACTGGCAATCTCTTTGAGGATTTTTTCAGTAATGACATCAGTTTCGACTTTCCCAAGTCTAGACTTAATATCTTTGATCTCCTCTTTGAGGGTTTTGACTTCATGATGAAGATCAGAAATGGTAGTTTCGGCATTTCTTTCGAACCTATTCATAATTTGTTTCATGCTGAACGGTTCAACCATAGTACGAGCTTTAGGCTTTTCCTTTTGGTTAAGAATAAGATTCTTGAGTTCCACAAGATATTTTTTCCTAGCTTCATCATTATCAATGTGTTCAATAATGTCAAAGAGAGTTTCTTTAGAGTCATTACTAAGAACTCTGATTTGAGGAATATCTTCACAAACACAGAAAGCCTCTGTGCAGTTACAATTATTTCCCGATTTGCTAGAATCTGAATCATAGTCGACGTTGATATTTTCTTCATCGCTATATTCAGCAGAATTATTTGAAGAATCAGATAAAGGTTCTTCAAGAATAGAAAAGAATTTCTCTTTAATTGCTGCATCTATTTCAAGACTGTTGATCTTCTTCTGCTTTCCAGACCTGCATTCACTAGCTCTATGGCAAGATTTTCCACAAGTCCAACAAACATCCTCTTTGGATTTTTTAAATCCTTTATGCTTGCTTCTCCTTTTGGAAGATTTTTTGTAATCCTTTTCAGAAGTTCTTCTTGTCTTGCTGCGATGAACTTTTTTCGAATCTTTGTTATCCTTTGTTATTTTCCTAGAAGGAGGAGTGAGTGAAACAAAACCGAAGTCTTGACAAAAGCTTCCCAATTCTCTTCTTGACGAAGATTTTTCCTTTTTAAGTTGATGTTTCAACTTAATATTTGTACAAAGTTCTAATCCCACAGTGTTTATAACACTAATGAGATCTCCATAAGTCATTTGGTCATAAGGAATTTTTCCTTCATTCCTATCCTGGATCTTTGTTCTTACTTTATCAGCAAAAAGCGGTGGAAGTCTGCTTACAAATCTTTCTTTCCAAAAGTCTAAATGACTATCAGGTCTGATCATTACCTTTTGCATAAAATTGTATTTATACCAGGTAAAATCATCTAAAGAGGGACAACTGATGTTGTTAAGGATTTGGAGACTCCTGTCCTGAAATAACTTAGGTTCTCCGATAAAATGCTTTGCTACATGATAGAGAAGAGTAGCACAAGCATCTTCTTTAAAAATTTCAGTAGGGACTTCAGAAGTTCCTTCCATTTTAATAACAGTCTCAGTAGCATGAGTATCATAAATAACTCGTTTAGTTTCTTCTGAAACATAATTGTCCCACCAATGTTTTAACATACCAGTGAATCCTGCAACGATCATGGAAGCAGCTTCTCTGTCAGAAGAATTTCTTATTTTGTAAGCTGTAATAGCTATTCCCATCTCATGGAGTTTATTATAGATCTGATATTCTGCAAGACCATCGATATTCCATTCGGTTATGCTGCTTCCTTCATGAGAGGAAGTAGAGAGAAAAGCATTCTCCTCATACTGGATGTCTGGGAAAGAAGGTCTTTTTTGATAGTTTTTTCTGTTATGATATCTATCATTGGAGAGTTTTTGGACAAGATTATCTTTATCACTGATAGTAGCAACTTTCTTACTACTCTTATCAGAAATTGAGAAGTTAGCAAGTTTTTCATTGATCTTATCCAGGATATTATCAGAAATATCAAAAGTATTTTTGAGCTTAGGATAATTTTCTTTGGAAAGTTCATTTATCTTGAAAATAGGATTTGGATCAATTTTCTGACTGATAGTAGTAGTAGATAAAGGAGTAGGCTTTCCTGAAAAAGAAGCCTTTGTTTTAAAATCTTCTATTTGTCTGGAAACAACGTGAAGAATTTGGTTTGTATAGTTATTTTGTTCTATAAGCCTATCAAGGTCTTTGGAAGATAAAAGAGCAGTGGATTTTTCAGTGTCTGTGGTTTTGAAAGGGGAGGCTTTTATAATGACACCTGCAATAGGGATATTAATTCCTTCAAGAGGAGGAGTAATGGATTCAACAATTTTGTTGGTAGTAGTATACCATTTGTTGATAATAACTTTGAGAGATTCCTTCTGATCATCGATCTTACCAGTCATTTCAAACCACTTAAAGAAGTCTATTTCACAACCAATTCTTCTCATATCTTCCATCCATGAATTTGCAAATTTCTCTCTTTCTTGAAGAGGATAAGAAGCAACATACCAACTTCTGTTGATTTGGTTTTTAGGAAGATTCCAAGATTCTTGCAAAATCTGAGGATTAGGATTAAACTCTTTCTCAGATTTAATCATTTTTAAAAACCCTGGTACCGAATCCTTATGATTTGAAGGAGGTTCCATATCACTAGCTGTAGGACTAGTAGGAATTTCTTGATAGTAAACCTTTGGAATATTTCCAGAGAAATCTACCCCAGTGACTTTTCCTTTACTATTGTCTCTGTGGACAAGTTTATCTTCATCATCATCATCCTCCGGGGTTTTTGAAGAAGATGGCGGGTGAGGAGCAGTCCTAGAAGGAGCGGATGGTGAGTAATGAGGAGCCATCCTAGAAGGGACTGAAGAACACGACGCTCTTCTAATAGAGGAGGTTCTAGATAAAGAATTCTCAAGGAATTTAAGATCTATAGAACCATCAGGGTATTGAATAACTCTTTCAATTCTAGATCTTTCTGAATGAGAGGAAAAAGGCTGAGTAATAGCATCAAAATGCCATTCATCGTTAGAAAGAATGTCATTCCAATTGATAAGTCGAGGAACGAATATAGAACTATGCTCATGATTGGCCTCCATACACGTAGTTAAACCTTTTTGGCTCTCAATTCGAGCCTTTGGTGCAAGAGTAGTAGACATAAGCCGATAATATACTCTATAGATAATCGCTATCTCTCGAGTATTGGCTTTGCTATTCAATTTTTTTGTTTTAACATTTAATGTCAAAGAATCCATGACATTAGGATTATTAATGTCTATTGAAAAATTAGGATAACAATTAAAATAAACCGGGCCATCGGCAAGATTACTTTGAAGAACTCATAACAGAGAATCATCAAAATTCAGAAATCTATCGTCTCTGAGGAGAACACAAATGGGGATGTCTAAGCCTTTCCTGAACAGGGGCTTAACAGCAACTTGCACTAAACCAATATGCAAATAATTGAATTTATTTTTATAACGATTAATATCGTTAGCATTTAACAAGCGAATAATTTCTAGAGAATTATTAATAGCAACAGTAGATTCACAAGTTTTAATATTGTGATTAACAAATAAATTAAATTTACCTAAATGATAAATAGCTTTAAAAGGTTCTTCAGGAATATTCCAATTTTGAAGATCATTTTCTAATTTAGCAATCTTGGTTGCTTGTGAGGACAAATTAACACTGTTTAAAATATGCTGATTATTATCCATGATAATAAAAATACTGTCTTAAGGACTTACAGACAAAAATATATTAAATATAAACAGATAATTCAAGCATGATTAAGCAATAATAATATAATAATATGCAAAGAAATATTAAAGATCTGGATCTAGTTTCTAAGGGAGGTTCTTTTGGTTTTACATCTGTTCTTTCTCTAGAGTTATCTTGGCTACGGGATCACCATACAAGGTCTAAACGCTCTCCTAGCTTGACGACCTATTCATTTCGGCTAGCCAACGTACGAACCGGGTATTATTCGGTTACCTCACACACTTAGAGAAGAATGAACACCTCACACCAATTATAGAAACAAGATTAAGAACATAATATTAATTAACATATTAAAATATTAAAATAGTTTAATCAAAGCTTTAAATAATCAGTTCATAAATTAATATAAATTTTGTCATGCCCCAGACAGTATATGCACTTAGCTGCTCATGCTAGGTACGTATACTGCCAATATGGCTCTGATACCAATAACGGATCGGCGGTAATCCTCCGAAGTTGTATTGATAAAATATAACAAAATTTATAAACAAAGGAGGATTAAAGAAAGAGTATTATAAAAACTTACAAGCTTTTTATTTATATAAACATGGAGAGAGCTACAAGCGGAAGCATTAAAACATTAGAGAGAGAGGTTTTCAGTTTTGGGTAAAAAGTTGAGGCCTTCTAAGGAGAAGAGAGAATTCCTTGTATAGAAGAAGGATTCTTTCCTTACAATAAAAGATAGACAAATCAAAGTGTCTGTCGGTGAGTGGGATCTTTTACTTTTATAAAGTAAAGTTTGTTGGATTCCTTTTAGGAATAGTAAAATGTCTCTTTTTGAAAAGTAATTTCGACCTTTGGTCTCAACTTTTCCCAAGAGCCAAGTTTCTATTCATAATCGGGGTCCACATATGATTGTGCTCTTCCTTTGAGGTCGCACATATCCCCGTTACTGCTCCCAGATGATGCTGCATCACTGATTAGCTGCATTATCTGTGTTTATGTATAATATTCCAGATTATCCATGGCTTTCTTGAGCTTTGCTTTTAACTCAGCTTTAGATAATTTTGAAGTAGTGGTGCTGCTAGTTCCTGCAACATTGTTAGTAGGCTTAACTCCTGCTGGCTTAGGAGTCCATCCCTTGATCATAATTTCTTTTGCCAAGAAGTGAATTCGATCTATGTCTACCTTGGTGAAGTTCCAAGAGATAATATAAGATATTCTTTTTTGAATAAAAAGTTTACATAACTTGATATGCTCAGTAAGAGTAGATATCTCTTCTTTGCTTTAAAATTCATTAAACCTGACATGGAATTGTTGGGGTAAAATCTGAAATTTCCTCCAAAAATGTTCCACCATTCGTAGAACCATCTGGGAATAACTGCTTTTATTACCTGTGGGCAATATTTGACAAACCAGGTGTGTCTTGGTCTCAAATAGATGAAATTGAACCAAGCAGCCTTATAATCATGCTAATTATAGGTTTGTGGCCTATGTTGCATAGATAATGCTATAGGAGTATGCAAATGATTTGTGTACCATTCAAACGGAGATAAAATTCTCTTAATGGTAAATAGAGAATACCTTATGAACTCAGGACTTTGTTCATCCCTGTTGTGCTCAATTTCTATGGATTCTGTGTCTACCAGAATAGCTTCATAGAACTTTCTGGTCTTGTATGAACAATCAGTATCAACAAAATTGTTGTCAGTATAACAAGGTTTTATGAGAGTCTCTATTCCGAGATGTTCATAATCCTTATCTATGGCTAACAAAGGTACCATCTGAGTAGTTACAAATTCAAATTTTTCCTCTTTGAGAGGAGATACTTGCTTTGGAACTGGTAGTTCAGGCTTGACGGCTTGAGCGAAGGATTCAGGAGCCTTCATTACATAATTATCCTTTGTTTGAACAGAGGAACTTGTTGCTTCAGGGTTAAAAGGTCTATTAGGCCTTAGTTGAATCAATTTAGTTGGATTTGGAGGAGGTGGTACAGGCAATTTTGGATAGTCTGCCAAAAGGGTATATCTATTATCAAAAACCGGTCTTTGTGGGGTTTTTGCCGGTGTCAAGGGTGGTAAGATGAATGGTTTCCCCATTTGTTTTCCTTCTTTCAAAGGAGTGTTAGGCTTGAAAGGCCTCATTTTTTCCCTGTAAAAATTCTCTTGTTAGAAAATCAGGTAAGGAATTATTTTCTCCTTTTATAAAATCTATTTGAAAATCAAAGCTAGATAGTAGAGCTTGCCATCTAGCAAATATTTGTTTTGAAACCAAATTTTTTACATCCTTTTGTAAAATTTCTTTAGCAGATTTACAATCAACTCTTAATAAAAATTCTTTGTTGATTAAGTCATCTTGAAACTTTGTGATACATAGCACTATAGACAAGATTTCCTTTTTAACCGTAGAATAATTTCTTTGAGCGGAGTTCCAGATTCCAGAAGTAAAATGAACTAATTTTATCGGGAGATTCTAGGAATCTTCTTTGTTTTAAGATACCTCCGTAACCTAAATCAGAAGCATCAGTCTCAACTATCATGAAATCATTTGGATTGGGAATACCTAAACAAGGGAGACTTTAGACTAATTTTTTGACTGTTATAACAGCTTGAGTCTGATCAGTTCCCCAAGGGACTGGATTCTTCTTGAGCCTTTTATATAAAGGTTCACAGACTTGTCTAACTTTAGGAATAAAATCAGCAACATAATTTAAACTGCCTAAAACCTTTGTAATTGGGTTTTGTCAGTAATTTCATTATGAAATTTTGAAGAGAACTCAATGGCTCTACAGATAGGTTTATAACTACCTCGATAAAGATCATGACCTAAAAACCTTATAGAGGTTTGAAAAAGTTTTATCTTTTTGGCAATAACTACCAAACCATTACATTTAACAATCTTGAAGAAAGTATTAAGATGCTTAAAATGCGAATCAATATCATCAGAGAAGATAAGCACATCATCAATTTATACAATAGACATGTAGCTATAATCATTAAAACTGCTATTCATAATATTCTGAAATTCAGACGGAGCATTCTTAAAACCGAAGGGCATGGCATTCCATTCATATTGTCCTAATGGGACATTGAAAGCAGTTTTATACTTATCTTTATCGGCGATTTGAATCTGCCAAAACCCTGATTTCATATCAAACTTACTATAGACATTAGCCTTATAAGTTCTTTTTAATAAATCTCTTTTGTTAGGTATCGGGTACCTGATCCATTTTAAAACAGAATTAAGATGTTTATAATTAATAACAAGTCTAGGTGCTCCTCTTTCTTTTTCAGCACTATTGTTTACATAGAAAGCAGAGCAACTCCAAGGAGATTTAGAAAACTTAATAATTTTATTTTTTAATAAATTATCAATTTCCTTTTTACAATAATCCATCATTTCATGATTCATTTGAATAGGTCTAGCCTTGGTAGTAATAGAATGTTCATTAAATCCCTCAATATAGGGTAATTCAACAATATGTCTTTTTCTTTCCCAAAAGGCATTAGGAAAATCAGAGCAAATTTCATCTTCAATTTTTTTATGAAGATTGGATATTTTAGCAACCATCTCCGGGGTTTTAAAAATTTGCTTAATTTTTTTAAATTTCATATCTAGTGCTACGGTTAAAAAGGAAATCTTGTCTATAGTGCTATGTATCACAAAGTTTCAAGATGAGTTAATCAACAAAGAATTTTTATTAAGAGTTGATTGTAAATCTGCTAAAGAAATTTTACAAAAAGATGTAAAAAATTTGGTTTCAAAACAAATATTTGCTAGATGGCAAGCTCTACTATCTAGCTTTGATTTTCAAATTGATTTTATAAAAGGAGAAAATAATTCCTTACCTGATTTTCTAACAAGAGAATTTTTACAGGGAAAAAATGAGGCGTTTCAAGCCTAACACTCCTTCGAAAGAAGGAAAACAAATGGCGAAACCATTCGTCTTACCACCCTTGACACCTGCAAAAACCCCACAAAGACCGGTTTTTGATAATACGTATACCCTTTTGGCAGACTATCCTAAATTGCCTGCACCACCTCCTCCAAATCCAACTAAATTGATTCAACTAAGTTCTCTTTAATAAATCTCTTTTGTTAGGTATCGGGTACCTGATCCATTTTAAAACAGAATTAAGAGGTTTATAATTAATAACAAGTCTAGGTGCTACTCTTTCTTTTTCAGCACTATTGTTTACATAGAAAGTAGAGCAACTCCAAGGAGATTTAGAAAACTTAACTTATAAGGCTAATGTCTATAGTAAGTTTGATATGAAATCAGGTTTTTGGCAGATTCAAATCGCCGATAAAGATAAGTATAAAATTGCTTTCAATGTCCCATTTGGACAATATGAATGGAATGTCATGCCCTTCGATCTTAAGAATGCTCCGTCTGAATTTCAGAATATTATGAATAGCATTTTTAATGATTATAGCTACATGTCTATTATATACATTGATGATGTGCTTATCTTCTCTGATTATATTGATTCGCATTTTAAGCATCTTAATACTTTCTTCAAGATTGTTAAATGTAATGGTTTGGTAGTTAGTGCCAAAAAGATAAAACTTTTTCAAAATTTCCTAATGAAATTACTGACAAAACCCAATTATAAAGGTTTTTAGGCAGTTTAAATTATGTTGCTGATTTTATTCCTAAAGTTAGACAAGTCTGTGAACCTTTATATAAAAGGCTCAAGAAGAATCCAGTCCCTTGGGGAACTGATCAGACTCAAGCTGTTATAACAGTCAAAAAATTAGTCCAAAGTCTCCCTTGTTTAGGTATTCCCAATCCAAATGATTTCATGATAGTTGAGACTGATGCTTCTGATTTAGGTTATGGAGGTATCTTAAAACAAAGAAGATCCCTAGAATCTCCCGAACAATTAGTTCGTTTTACTTCTGGAATCTGGAATTCCGCTCAAAGAAATTATTCTACGGTTAAAAAGGAAATCTTGTCTATAGTGCTATGTATCACAAAGTTTCAAGATGACTTAATCAACAAAGAATTTTTATTAAGAGTTGATTGTAAATCTGCTAAAGAAATTTTACAAAAGGATGTAAAAAATTTGGTTTCAAAACAAATATTTGCTAGATGGCAAGCTCTACTATCTAGCTTTGATTTTCAAATTGATTTTATAAAAGGAGAAAATAATTCCTTACCTGATTTTCTAACAAGAGAATTTTTACAGGGAAAAAATGAGGCCTTTCAAGCCTAACACTCCTTTGAAAGAAGGAAAACAAATGGTGAAACCATTCGTCTTACCACCCTTGACACCGGCAAAAACCCCACAAAGATCGGTTTTTGATAATAGATATACCCTTTTGGCAGACTATCCTAAATTGCCTGCACCACCTCCTCCAAATCCAACTAAATTGATTCAACTAAGGCCTAATAGACCTTTTACCCCTGAAGCAACAAGTTCCTCTGTTCAAACAAAGGATAATTATGTAATGAAGGCTCGTGAATCCTTCGCTCAAGCTGTCAAGCCTAAACTACCAGTTCCAAAGCAAGTATCTCCTCTCAAAGAGGAAAAATTTGAATTTGTAACTACTCAGATGGTACCTTTGTTAGCCATAGATAAGAATTATGAACATCTCGGAATAGAGAATCTCATAAAACCTTGTTATACTGACAACAATTTTGTTGATACTGATTGTTCATACAAGACCAGAAAGTTCTATGAAGCTATTCTGGTAGACACAGAATCCATAGAAATTGAGCACAACAGGGATGAACAAAATCCTGAGTTCATAAGGTATTCTCGATTTACCATTAAGAGAATTTTATCTCCGTTTGAATGGTACACAAATCATTTGCATACTCCTATAGCATTATATATGCAACATAGGCCACAAACCTATAATTGGCATGATTATTAGGCTGCTTGGTTCAATTTCATCTATTTGAGACCAAGACACACCTGGTTTGTCAAATATTGCCCACAGTTAATAAAAGCAGTTATTCCAGATGGTTCTACGAATGGTGGAGCATTTTTGGAGGAAATTTCAGATTTTACCCCAACAATTCTATGTCAGGTTTAATGAATTTCAAAGCAAAGAAGAGATATCTACTCTTACTGAGCATATCAAGTTATGTAAATATTTTATTCAAAAAAGAATATCTTATATTATCTCTTGGAACTTCACCAAGGTAGACATAGATCGAATTCTCTTCTTGGCAAAAGAAATTATGATCAAGGGATGGACTCCTAAGCTAGCAGGAGTAAAGCCTACTAACAATGTTGCAGGAACTAGCAGCACCACTACTTCAAAATTATCTAAAGCTGAGTTAAAAGCAAAGCTCAAGAAAGCCATGGATAATCTGGAAGATTATACATAAACACAGATAATGCAGCTAATCAGTGATGCAGCATCATCTGGGAGCAGTAACGGGGATATGTACGACCTCAAAGGAATAGCACAATCATATGTGAACCTCGATTATGAATAGAAACTTGGCTCTTGGGAAAAGTAGAGACCAAAGGTCGAAATTACTTTTCAAAAAGAGACATTTTACTATTCCTAAAAGGAATCCAACAAACTTTAATTTATAAAAGTAAAAGATCCCACTCACCGACAGACACTTTGATTTGTCTATCTTTTATTGTAAGGAAAGAATCCTTCTTCTATACAAGGAATTCTCTCTTCTCCTTAGAAGGCCTCAACTTTTTACCCAAAACTGAAAACCTCTCTCTCTAATGTTTTAATGCTTCCGCTTGTAGCTCTCTCCATGTTTATATAAATAAAAAGCTTGTAAGTTTTTATAATACTCTTTCTTTAATCCTCCTTTGTTTATAAATTTTGTTATATTTTATCAATACAACTTCGGAGGATTACCGCCGATCCGTTATTGGTATCAGAGCCATATTGGCAGTATACGTACCTAGCATGAGCAGCTAAGTGCATATACTGTCTGGGGCATGACAAAATTTATATTAATTTATGAACTGATTATTTAAAGCTTTGATTAAACTATTTTAATATTTTAATATGTTAATTAATATTATGTTCTTAATCTTGTTTCTATAATTGGTGTGAGGTGTTCATTCTTCTCTAAGTGTGTGAGGTAACCGAATAATACCCGGTTCGTACGTTGGCTAGCCGAAATGAATAGGTCGTCAAGCTAGGAGAGCGTTTAGACCTTGTATGGTGATCCCGTAGCCAAGATAACTCTAGAGAAAGAACAGATGTAAAACCAAAAGAACCTCCCTTAGAAACTAGATCCAGATCTTTAATATTTCTTTGCATATTATTATATTATTATTGCTTAATCATGCTTGAATTATCTGTTTATATTTAATATATTTTTGTCTGTAAGTCCTTAAGACAGTATTTTTATTATCATGGATAATAATCAGCATATTTTAAACAGTGTTAATTTGTCCTCACAAGCAACCAAGATTGCTAAATTAGAAAATGATCTTCAAAATTGGAATATTCCTGAAGAACCTTTTAAAGCTATTTATCATTTAGGTAAATTTAATTTATTTGTTAATCACAACATTAAAACTTGTGAATCTACTGTTGCTATTAATAATTCTCTAGAAATTATTCGCTTGTTAAATGCTAACGATATTAATCGTTATAAAAATAAATTCAATTATTTGCATATTGGTTTAGTGCAAGTTGCTGTTAAGCCCCTGTTCAGGAAAGGCTTAGACATCCCCATTTGTGTTCTCCTCAGAGACGATAGATTTCTGAATTTTGATGATTCTCTGTTAGGAGTTCTTCAAAGTAATCTTGCCAATGGCCCGATTTATTTTAATTGTTATCCTAATTTTTCAATAGACATTAGTGATCCTAATGTTATAGATTCTTTGACATTAAATGTTAAAACAAAAAATTTGAATAGCAAAGCCAATACTCGAGAGATAGCGATTATCTATAGAGTATATTACCGGCTTATGTCTACTACTCTTGCACCAAAGGCTCGAATTGAGAGCCAAAAAGGTGTAACTATGCTTATGGAGGCCAATCATGAGCATAGTTCTATATTCGTTCCTCGACTTATCAATGGGAATGACATTCTTTCTAACAATGAATGGCATTTTGATGCTATTACTCAGCCTTTTTCCTCTCATTCAGAAAGATCTAGAATTGAAAGAGTTATTCAATACACTGATGGTTCTATAGATCTTAAATTCCTTGAGAATTCTTTATCTAGAACCTCCTCTATTAGAAGAGCGTCGCGTTCTTCAGTCCCTTCTAGGATGGCTCGTCATTACTCACCATCCGCTCCTTCTAGGACTGCTCCTCACCCGCCATCTTCTTCAAAAACCCCGGAGGATGATGATGATGAAGATAAACTTGTCCACAAAGACAATAGTAAAGGAAAAGTCACTGGGTTAGATTTCTCTGGAAATATTCCAAAGGTTTACTATCAAGAAATTCCTACTAGTCCTACAGCTAGTGATATGGAACCTCCTTCAAATCAAAAGGATTCGGTACCAGGGTTTTTAAAATTGATTAAATTTGAGAAAGAGTTTAATCCTAATCCTCAGATTTTGCAAGAATCTTGGAATCATCCTAAAAACCAAATCAACAGAAGTTGTATGTTGCTTCTTATCCTCTTCAAGAAAGAGAGAAATTTGCAAATTCATGGATGGAAGATATGAGAAGAATTGGTTGTGAAATAGACTTCTTTAAGTGGTTTGAAATGACTGGTAAGATCGATGATCAGAAGGAATCTCTCAAAGTTATTATCAACAAATGGTATACTACTACCAACAAAATTGTTGAATCCATTACTTCTCCTCTTGAAGGAATTAATATCCTATTGCAGGTGTCATTATAAAAGCCTCCCCTTTCAAAACCACAGACACTGAAAAATCCACTGCTCTTTTATCTTCCAAAGACCTTGATAGGCTTATAGAACAAAATAACTATACAAACCAAATTCTTCATGTTGTTTCCAGACAAATAGAAGATTTTAAAACAAAGGCTTCTTTCTCAGGAAAGCCTACTCCTTTATCTACTACTACTATCAGTCAGAAAATTGATCCAAATCCTATTTTCAAGATAAATGAGTTTTCCAAAGAAAATTATCCTAAGCTCAAAAATACTTTTGATATTTCTGATAATATCCTAGATAAGATCAATGAAAAACTTTCTAACTTCTCAATTTCTGATAAGAGTGGTAAGAAAGTTGCTACTATCAGTGATAAAGATAATCTTGTCCAAAAACTCTCCAATGATAGATATCATAACAGAAAAAACTATCAAAAAAGACCTTCTTTCCCAGACATCCAGTATGAGGAGAATGCTTTTCTCTCTACTTCCTCTCATGAAGGAAGCAGCATAACCGAATGGAATATCGATGGTCTTGCAGAACATCAGATCTATAATAAACTCCATGAGATGGGAATAGCTATTACAGCTTACAAAATAAGAAATTCTTCTGACAGAGAAGCTGCTTCCATGATCGTTGCAGGATTCACTGGTATGTTAAAACATTGGTGGGACAATTATGTTTCAGAAGAAACTAAACGAGTTATTTATGATACTCATGCTACTGAGACTGTTATTAAAATGGAAGGAACTTCTGAAGTCCCTACTGAAATTTTTAAAGAAGATGCTTGTGCTACTCTTCTCTATCATATAGCAAAGCATTTTATCGGAGAACCTAAGTTATTTCAGGACAGGAGTCTCCAAATCCTTAACAACATCAGTTATCCCTCTTTAGATGATTTTACCTGGTATAAATACAATTTTATGCAAAAGGTAATGATCAGACCTGATTGTCATTTAGACTTTTGGAAAGAAAGATTTGTAAGCGGACTTCCACCGCTTTTTGCTAATAAAGTAAGAACAAAGATCCAGGATAGGAATGAAGGAAAAATTCCTTATGACCAAATGACTTATGGAGATCTCATTAGTGTTATAAACACTGTGGGATTAGAACTTTGTACAGATATTAAGTTGAAACATCAACTTAAAAAGGAAAAATCTTCGTCAAGAAAAGAATTGGGAAGTTTTTGTCAAGACTTCGGTTTTGTTTCACTCACTCCTCCTAGGAAAATAAGAAAGGATAACAAAGATTCGAAAAAAGTTCATCGCAGCAAGACAAGAAGAACTTCTGAAAAGGATTACAAAAAATCTTCCAAAAGGAGAAGCAAGCATAAAGGATTTAAAAAATCCAAGGAGGTTGTTTGTTGGACTTGTGGAAAATCTGGCCATAGAGCTAGTGAATGTAGGTCTGGAAAGCAGAAGAAGATCAACAGTCTTGAAATAGATGCAGCAATTAAAGAGAAACTCTTTTCTATTCTTGAAGAACCTTTATCTGATTCTTTAAACAATTCTGCTGAATATAGCGATGAAGAAAATATCAACGTCGACTATGATTCAGATTCTAGCAAATCGGGAAATAATTGTAACTGCACAGAGGCTTTCTGTGTTTGTGAAGATATTCCTCAAATCAGAGTTCTTAGTAATGACTCTAAAGAAACTCTCTTTGACATTATTGAACCCATTGATAATGATGAAGCTAGGAAAAAATATCTTCTGGAACTCAAGAATCTTATTCTTAACCAAAAGGAAAAGCCTAAAGCTCGTACTATGGTTGAACCTTTCAGCATGAAACAAATCATGAATAGGTTCGAAAGAAATGCCGAACCTACCATTTCTGATCTTCATCATGAAGTCAAAACCCACAAAGAGGAGATCAAAGATATTAAGTCTAGCCTTGGTAGTAATAGACTGTTCATTAAATCCCTCAATATAGGGTAATTCAACAATATGTCTTTTTCTTTCCCAAAAGGCATTAGGAAAATCAGAGCAAATTTCATCTTCAAATTTTTATGAAGATTGGATATTTTAGCAACCATCTCCGGGGTTTTTAAAATTTGCTCAATTTTTTTTAATTTTAATTTCTTCTTTTAGAAAATTAACATGCTGAGATAAAGGGTTTATTCTGAAAACCGGTTTTTCTCTAATAAAATTACTTTCTTCTTGGGAAAGAGTTTTTACAAAAGGAAAATGTAATTCTTTTCCAAGAATAGAAGTAGTAATACCACTTAGATTAGTGACAAAAGGTTTTATCTGAGTGATAAAAGGTATTCCAAGAATAATATTTTCATTAATATCTTCAGTAATAATAAAATCATTTGTTAAACAAATATTATTGTTGCAAATATGAGCTTTAGAAAGCTTATAATTAATTTTCAGCAACTCACCAGTAGCAGAATATAATTTTGAAGTACTTTTTTCCAAATACTTAGTGGGAACAATACCTTTAACAATGCAATTTCTATCTGCACCACTGTCAAGTAAAGCAATTCTGTTAATAACGAAATCTTTATTTATAACAATTCTAACAGGAATATGATGGCTTTGAGGCCTGATGGAAGAAATAACTGTGATACCTGGACTAGAAGTAGTCGCAATGTCAGAAAAAGGAGTAGGCTTTGCCAGTCAAAATCTCGAAGAAGAAGTTGAAAATCTCCCTGATAAGGATAAATTAGATTATCCTCCCTTCAATATTAATCTCTCTGACCCCGAGAGGCCACATACATGCCACTTAGAATACATTACATACAAGATAATAGAGAATAAATATTCAAAAGAGAATTTCATATCAAAGCTTTTAAAAGAAACAGCGGAAGTCTACATCTCTTGTCTCAAAGCCAATCTATCATAGAAAGTAAAGTTTTCAAAGTAACCCAATACAATCCGAAAACTGAAAAGAAATGACATGAAAGTAAGAACAACTAGGCTATGTCCTCGGATGGATGAGGACTCACCAAGTCTTCTATCAATCTGCCACTATAAAGCTCTAGCCACGAGTGGAATGTGAATCGCCACGTCCTACACCAAAGAAGTTAAGTTAGGCAAAAGTATACGTTAGCACAATTAAGTACTAAGTATGATAGCAATGCACATAAACACATATATTATGCTAGAGAGAGAGACATAATCATGACATGCAATGGACAAACTAAAAACATGAGAAACATGAAACATAAAGCATATATCAAGGCCAAAGCAAGCTAAATCATCTTTCTTTGCTTTACTTCATCATGAGAACACTTGTTCATTAACTTGTGGGGAAAAGCCTTAACCGACATATACGACCATGTGAGCTATCAACATGTAATCCGGTGTCTACCCCACACCGAAAAGAGGTGTCCTACTTGCCAAGGTAAGACCATGAACTTCTTAGCTTATGTGGATCCACTAGCTAATGTCTACTAAAAGACAACATCCTATGGTGGCAACATAGTTTATGGGATAGAGATTGCTTTTGGAGAATCGGCCTCAACTGACGGGAGAGCTCCATCTAGAAAACCCAGACTCTACTAACGGAAGAGCTTTCACTAGAAGACCCAGCCTCTACTAACGGGAGGGCTTCCATATCAATATTCACTCGGTGCTAAGCATAATTCCCACGGATTAGTCATTAACATATACATATCATTATACATGGAGAGGTACAACTAGGGTTACCAATCAAAGCTAAATCGTGCTTATATAGACGCTCATCTTTCATGGACCTTGTCAAAGCTTACATCACTAGAATAGCTCCTTAAGAACATGGGTAATCGCCTCTTTGTTCTTCATTTATCATAATGGGAGAATTACGTGAGAAAACCTTTCACTACTCAACCATAGCATCATAATATCATAACTTTGGTACTTTACTCTCAAACCACACTTAATTCATCATTAACTTCATATGATACATGCATGAGTTCATTAGCTTCTTATTCACTTAGATTATCATGCCCATAATTCATAGTTCATAGAGTTCATATGGGTTCATGCAAGTTCAACTCATATCATGCAAATCAATGCAAGCTCATGCTTAGAAAGCCATAATTAAGACAATTTACCCATACTTGAAGGAACTCACTTGATAGAGGAAAATTATGCTTTCGATTTGATCATGCTAAATTCATAGGATTATCCTCAATTCATTCATAATTCATGCTTAGTTTCATAGAGAATTCCTAAACTTCATCATTTCATGGCTCAACCCAACAATCAAAGCATAGATTATCAATTTGGGGAGAATTATCTTGGGATCATGGGGGTTCATGCAATCTTTACATCAAATCATGTAATTTATGCTAATTCGTGCACTAAATTACTTTATCACGCTAGATCATGCACTACAAATGATAAAATGGATAATTGAAATCATAATTGAAGAACCCAGAATGATTGATGAAAACCCTAATTCAATTGGGTTAGAGTAACCTTTGAAAATTATGAAGAATAGGAAGGGCCCGTTGGAGGAAAGGACTCCTAATGGTGAACACTATCATACCTCAAAGGAATTAACCATAAATTGGAGAAGATTGAAGGTCTTCAATGGAGGATTCAAGCTTTCTTCTTCTCCTTGAGAGTTGAGAGAGTTTCTGTTAAAGAGAGAAATATTTGAGAGGAGATAATTGGGAATGAATTAGAATGAAAGGAATTAGGCTTAGAAAGTATTTATATGACTTAGATTAAGGGTATAACCGACTTAGATTAATAGGAGATCCATCAGGTAAAAGACAAAAATATCCTTACTTAAAAACTGTCGGGTCCAATCGACGGACAGGGTCTACGGTCCATACATCAATTGACGGACCATCCTGCTCTTCCGTCAATTGATTCAGAAAGTTCATATTGGGCTGAAAATTTTGCTAAGGCTGGAAGGCTTTTACGGAACCCATCTACGGCCCGTCAACTGAACTACGAACGGTCCTGCTATTCCGGAGGTCAAAGTTCAGAAACTTTGAAATCCTGAACGTTCATAGTGTCATTGACGGTCCCCACCTACGGCCCGTCAATCCATCTACGGCCCGTAGGTGGCCTCCGTAGGTCACTGTCTTCAGGTGAGTTCTGCAATTAAAATCCTTCGAAAGCTTGGGGTATTACAGTACCGACTCTGAAGAGGATCTCAAGTAGGGTCCAAGCCACCGTGGATCGACATCCACTCTCGATGATATCACAAAAGGCTCCAAGCCAGAAGCACTCCAATCCCGGGGAAGCACACCATCTTAGGTAACGCATCAGAGCCGCATAAATAGGTAGAGGAGACAGAAAGCGCCAACAAGCTGCTCAAATGCCTAAATTAAGGCTTATTCGATCAGACCCAAGTCTGCTATTCCAATCTACAAGGACCTATTTCATCCTAAACGACATCGGAGACATACCATAGTCACAAGGTACATGGGTTAAAGGCAATACTAGTCTATTCTAGGCTAAGGCCAAAATATGCTCAAAAAACAAGTAGTCAACCAAGTAAATCACATAGCATGCTACAACACACATACAACCCTCTTCAAGCATAGTACTACCCTCGAAATTGTGGTAATCAACCCTAAATCATGGTTTCTAAGAAAAAAAGTAGAAATAAATAGGTACCCCCCAATTCACACTAATCATCACGAATTTCCACATTCATGCTCAATCTAATTAGAAAGGAAGTCGTGGCCTACCTGTACGCCGATCGTGCGCGCTCCAATCACAACGCTGGAGCTTTCCCCTTCCGAACGGCCTTTGAACGCTGCCACATTATAAAAAATATGATCACAACTTCAATACGGTCGTTTAGACAACAAAATCACCCAAAATAGAGATGGACCAATATTTAGAGTCAAACGGGAATCGTGGAACCTACACCGGAATTTCAAAAATTGATTCTGTCAAAAGGTCCTAATCTATGAGTTGAACTTGTGTACCAAAATAGGACAAAATTCGCGGCCCAAAACAGTGGAAACAACAACACACCACAAAAACAAAAATAAGTGGAATGGGGAAGCAGCTTTTGCACCAAAATTACCTCAAACGGAGTGACACCGACACAAACCAATCACTCAACCACGCAGCCTAGACAACAAGGAGCATGTGAAACTTCGAATCACCAAAATCCAAGTTCGAATGAGGGAGAAATTTTCTCTTAATAAATGAGGGTGAAAGATGAAGTTTCTGGGTATAAATTGTAATACCCCAGCTTCCAAAGAATTTTAATTGCAGAACTCACCTAAAGACAGTGACATACGGAGGCCACTTACGGGCCGTAGATGGATTGATAGGCCACAGGTGGGGATTGTCAATGACACTGTGAACTACCAGGATTTTCAAGTTTCTGAACTTTGACCTACGGAGTAGCAGGATGGTACGTAGTTCACTTGATGGGCCGTAGATGGGTCCCGTAGATGCCTTCCAGACTTGGCCAAAATTTCAGCCCAAAATGAACTTTCTGAACCAATTGACAGAAGAGTAGGACCATCCGTTAATTAATGTACGGAACGTAGATCCTGTCCATCGATTGGTCCCGATAATTTTTAATTAAGGGCTTTTTGGTCTTTTTCCTAATTGTTTACCTATTAAGCTAAATCGGTTATGCCCTTAATCTAAGACCTATAAATACTTTCTAAGCCTAATTCCTCACATTATTTTTCTCTCTAAAAGAAACTCTCTCAAGCATCCAGAATGAAGAAGAAGCTAGGATCCTCCATTGAAGACCTTCGATCTTCACCAAATTCTTGAGGGTTTCTTTGAGGTATGATAGTGTTCACCATTAGGAGTCATTTCCTCCAATGAGTCCTTCCTCTTCTTCATGATTTTCAAAGGTTTACTCTAACCCAATTGAATTAGGGTTTTGATCAATCATTGTGGGTTTTTCAATTATGATTTCAATTAACAATTTTATGAATTATAGTGCACAATCTAGCGTGATAAAGTAATTTAGTGCACGAATTAGCGTGAATTACATGATTTGATGTAAAGATTGCATGAACCCCCATGATCCCAAACTAATTCTCCACAATTTGATAATCTACGTTTTGATTGTTGGGTTGAGCTATGAATTGAAGAAGTTTATGACATCCTTATGAAACTAAGCATGAATTATGATATGAATGAATTGAGGATAATCCTATGAATCTAGCATGATGAAGTCAAAAGATGATTTTCCTCTATTATGTGAGTTCCTTCAAGTATGGGTAAAATGTCTTAATTATGGCTTTCTAAGCATGAGCTTGCATTGATTTGCATGATATGAGTTCAACTTGCATGAACCCATACGAACTCTATGATCTATGAACTATGAGCATGAGGAACTAAGTAAAGATAAGGCTAATGAACTTATGCATGTCTCGTATGAAGTTGATAATGAGCTAAGGGTGGTTTGAAAGTACAGTACGAAAGTTATGATTCAATGATGTTATGGTTGAGTGGTGAAAGGTTTTCTCATGTAATTCTCCCAACATCACTAATATAAGAACAAGAGGAGATTACCCATGTTCGCTAATGTAGACAAAGCGGTGATTACCCAAGTCTACCAATTATGAGCTTATAACTAACGTAGACAAGAGGCGACTACCCGTGTCTACCTAAAATAAAATGAACTATGATTAATCCGTGGGAAGTATGCTTAGTACCGAGTGGACAAGTGGTGATTACCCATGTCCCATAACCTATGTGCCACCATAGGGTGAGGGTCTATGATAGACACTAGCTAGTGGATCCACATAAGCTAAGAAGTTCATGGTCTTACCTTGGCAAGTAGGACGCCTCTTTTCGGTGTGGGGTAGAAACCAAATTCCATGTTGATAGCTCAAATGGTCTTATATGTCGGTTAAGGCTATTCCCCACAAGATAATGAACAAGTGTTCTCATGATGAAGTAAAGTAAAGAAAAGATGATTTAACTTGCTTTGGCCTTGATATATGCTTTATGTTTCACGTTTCTCTTGTTTATCATGTTTCTAGCTTGGCCATTGCATGTCATGATTATCTCTCTCTAGCATGATTTATGTCTTTATCTGCATTGCTATCATACTTATTACTTTATTTTGCCAACTCATACTCTTGCCTGCATCAACTTCTTTGGTGTAGGATGTGGCAGTTCTCCTACTCGTGGCTAGAGCATTGACTTAGAGTTGATTAGAAGACTTGGTGAGTCCTCATCCATCCGAGGACATAGCCTTGTTGGATTTTACTTTGATGTTTTCCTTACGATGGATATTGTATTGGGCTACGTCCCTATCACTTTTATTCGTATTCTATGATGTTAGAAGGCATTGAGACATGAGTTGTAGACTTCCGCTATTTTGAGTAAAGCTTTGATATAAAATCTTCTTTTGAACTCTTTTTTTCTATTATCTTGTATATTATGTATGCTAAGGGCTTGTATGAGGACTCTCGGGGTCTTGTACGCCGTGTTACATTTAGGGGCTACCCTGGGTCGTGAAAAACTTGGTATTCAAAGCTCAAGGTTTTAGAAAGATCCTAGGATGTCTCATAAGCCGCATCTAGTAGAGTATTGTTCATGAGTGTGAAGCGTGCCACACTTATGAATGAAAGGCTATAAGACGTTTAAGAAACTCCAGTTCTTTCATTACTCTTAAGTCGTGCGATATAGTTAAACTCTAGAAGTCTCTCTCCTAATCCCTCTCCTATGCGTTTCAGGATATGGCAACCCGAAGAGCTTATACTAGAAGAAACATGGGAGAGAATGTGGAACAAGAAGCTCCTCCTCAAGCTCCTCAAGTTTCGGCCGACCCTTTGGCCGAACAAGTTACAAATGCGAAGTTTCGGGCTGCTTTCCAAGTGTTGGCTCAAGCCATGATGGCTCAAGCCAATAGAGAGGTGGTGGCTCCCGTGAACCCAAATGTGGGTACGAAAGCATCAAGAGTGAGGGACTTTACGAGGATGAATCCTCCGAAATTCCATGGCTCTAAGATTGAGGAAGATCCTCATGAATTCATTGATGAAGTATACAAGGTGTTGATGATTATGGGTGTGACGCCGGAAGAAAAAACGGAGTTTGCTGCTTATCAACTCAAAGGTGTTGCCCAAATTTGGTTCAATCAATGGAAGAGTGAGAGGGCGGTCAATGAGGGTCTTCTTGATTGGGAGAAATTCAAGGTTGCTTTCCTTAATAGGTTCTTTCCCCTTGAGATGAGGGAGGCAAGGGTGCTTGAGTTCAACAATCTTCGTCAAGGGAATATGAGTGTAAAAGAGTATGCTTTGAAGTTCACACAATTGTCGCGATATGCTCCTTCCATAGTTGCAATCCTAGGGTAAAAATGCACAAGTTTGTTTCGGGAGTGTCCAAAATGTTGGTTAAAGAATGCCGCACCGCTATGCTTGTTAATGACATGGATATTTCTTGTCTCATGGTGTATGCTCAACAAATAGAGGAAAAGCTCAAGGGAAGGTCTAGAGAGACTAAGAGGGCTAGGACCAATGATGGTAACTTCTCACAGTCAAGGTCCGATGGACATGGTCGTCCTAGATTTTGAAAAAGGTTCCCTAACCAAGGCTCATCCAATGCTCCTCCTAAGTTCAACAAAGATAGGGTGTCTAACCCTAAACCTCAAGGAGGAAATGGTGGTGGTTCTTCATTGTCTACTTCTCCTAAGTGTGGGAGAAGGCATAAGGGCAAATGTCTAGCCGGTTCTAATGCATACTTTGGTTGTGGTAAGACGGATAACAAGATAAGGGA